>CM068835.1:25182605-25432605 GCA_028554795.2 Sinohyriopsis cumingii | reverse complement strand
CAGTTAACTTTATCATTCAAGAAAACCTCAGTATGAGTCAAAACATTTTATTGCACCTTTTCTTCCAAGCTATTTTTTAGCTGAGACCGACCTTAAATTGCGCTACTAAATTACAATAGCTGCAGGAGTATAACTAACCCTCGTCCGGTAACCCGGCCCCTCCAACAACAGAGTCTTTTCCAAGAGAATCGTTCATCTGGAATTGAGAATGGGGGTACTAAGCTACATGTGCATGAAAGTGCATATCCACCACGGTCGGTCTGAACAGGTCTATGTGTTCCGACAAGAAGCAACAAATCGGGTACAACGTAGCGAAATCATGCTGTTAAATCTACAGACCCGTGTCGATGGTTCCATCCCGGTTCATGTAAGACAATAGCTTGTGATATGCACGTGCCACGTGGTTAAATGCGAATTCAAGCCCAGACAAATCTGAGTTTTCTGATGACTATTAAACTGCAAAGAAACTTCAGAAATTCCGCACTACTGGTCGCTCCGCCATGTACCTGTGATCTGGATTAAAACGCCAAAACAAAGAAAGTTGTTTACTCAAAGTCCGAATGAAAGACTTAATACTCGAATCAACAACCTTGATACGATAAATGAGAACACGCGGCATAGCGAGCTGGTAATTCGACAGTGGATACTATTTTCATATTGCAAACTGTGGTACAGAAATATCTTTCCAAAAAAAGAGGAAGATGAAATTGTTTATGTGTTTATTTCAGAAGACATTTGATTGAGTGGCTTGTGAGAGACTGTAATATGCATTATTACAAAATGGCAAGCATGGTACGATGTTTGCTACTTAAAAATATATATTAGAGTATTAAATCAGATCGTAAGACTTTGCAAGATCAAGTGAATTTTTTGAATGAAAGATTGACTGAGAGAAGGTTGTTTATTAAGTCCCATCCTTTTCTCCTTCTTTTTTAATTGATTTATTACCAATAATAATGAAAATGGCAGAACTGGAATCCGTGTTGAAATGAATTACAAAATATGATTCTGTTTCTTTATGTTGATGACTTTTGTAGTTTTGCTGATACTGTTTTAAACTTACAAAGAAAGACAGACTGATCGGATATATTTTATGTCAAATAGTGTCTTACTGTAAACATGGATAAGACAAATATCGAAGTTTTCAGAGAAAGTGGCAGACTTAAAAAGTCTAGAGATCACGCGTAATCATTACTGCATCTGACGAGTCTGTGACTTGTCGTGGTAACGTTGACGTTATTGCATTTCGATTGCCTTTCTGTCAGTGAGATAACATGCATAGTTGAACAACGCGATGATGCCGTTGTTGACAGATTCAACCTTGATATTCGCGGCGTAGTTATTATTTTCAGTTTAGATACATTTTCCATTAAGTTTCAAGACGGGCTCACACTGGACTTGTAATTCTATTCCGTCGCGTTCATGATGGACCGCCGAGTGGTCTAAAGCGCTGTCCGTTACGGATCACTACCATCTCACCTGTCTGCGTGGGTTCGATTCTTGGATTCAGCCAACGTGGGCATGTGAGAAAGCTTGCCAGTAGCTTCTCGTGGGTCGGTGGTTCCTTCTGGGGTTTTCCCGGGTTCTTCCTCCACCATTAATACTGGTCGCCATGTATAGCCTATAGTGCGCTGAAAAATGGCGTTAAACCCTACAACAACAACAACAACAGCAAGCAATCATGATGGACCCTAGCTGGGCACAAATACTACTTAAAATCTCAGACGCTTCTATCTACTAACACTGGAGCGTCAAAGTCGAACTCGGTATCGGATACGTCTTTGAATTCTGACATTTTGAAACTTTATTATCGGTTTCGTTTAAAAGTTTAGCGTAACCGTAATTCGCTTCCCATTATCTGATCTGCAATCACTTAATCAGTATTAGCATGTGCCAACTCAACTTGACGCTGTCGAACGTTTGATAGTCGTACTAATTATCGAAGTCAATATCGAATTGATTTTAAAAAGTGCAATTCCAGATTTTTCAATCTATCCGTTAACAATCTCCAGATACAGTTACAAATACAATATCCGTAATATGTCGCGGAAACGGAATTTCTTGCGTTGACACAAAAAAAAATCTGATCGTGCTGACGATCGGACATTAAAATCACCACGTATGATATCCCACGTATGATATCCTTACAGTCCTTATACGAATCATTTTCTGTTGTAACTGGAGATTTTAAGATAACGTCCAAACAATTGGCTTCCAGCATAGATTCCCTACTAGATCAAATCGGTACTATACACTATTAATAAAGGTGAACATATAAATCAAAATGTTGCCAGATTTATACCTTTCTCATTCCTGCAAACAACTGTATTCTCCCTTGAAAATATTTCTCTGAGGTATGAAATTATCTCTCCAGATTTTCTTTTATTTTTTGTTTCTTTAATTTTCTATACAAAGCACTTGATGCAAATCTCTATATTATATAAACATATCAAATAACTAATTTATCCATGTTTTTGTAAGAACAACATCGATTTTGGCAACTATTTCATTTAGTTCTTGAATTCGTAGTATGATAACTCTTGTTGTAGATAACTCTTGAATATTTAAAAGAGAAAAGTGTAAAATCTCCCCCACCACCACCTGCCAGTTTCTCTGTGCTTTCTTTTTCAGGCATGGGATTTTCATTACCACATGCTAAATCGGTCTAAATTTTGTGTCCTGTCGTCTATTTTCATGTGATGACCTTTGGTTTTTCCCCTGTAAAGTGCTAATGAATATTGTCCTGGTTACAGTTAACATCTTGTCATATTTGCCTTTTGCTGAACAAGATCTCGACCCATGATCATCAGTACGATTTTGACACAACATATGGACTGTTGAGTAACATCATTTCTCCTTCGAAAAAGTTTCCCGATCACACTAACCTTAGGAATATAAGCCCTACTACCTCCTGAATAAAGCCCTCCCAAAGATGAAAATACGTTTTTCTGTCTGTAAATATTGACAAAGGGCAATAAACTTTGCCTATTACCTCACTTGCCACATAGAGGTGGCGTTAGCTTAAAGCCTTTGTTGTGAACGCACAGGCTAAGTTCACTTCGCCTACATTAAAACCAGTTGGATTATATGTTATATTCAACCATCTACTGAGGACTACATTATTTTGACACTTATTAATCATATTCTACAGGTGGTAAAGTTTATTTTAAAACTTTGACCATATTTCTTTGAATTTTCTTCACTTACACAGACTTAGTCTGTTTTTCTGACCACATGGTTGTCACGGCTTCATTGTAATAGAATTACGTTTTCATAGTTCTTGTTCGCGAAAAGCTGTCTATTTATTTAAAATCCGTAGTATAGCAGGCGTCTATTACATTATTAACGTTGTTAATGTTGTTAACTATTATTATGTTTTCTTTCTTTCTTTATTCTTCTGTCGTTTCGGAACATACCAATGACGACGAGGAGTACGAGGTTAACGAGGCTTCACATGATCCATGCATCGCCTGTACGAAGTCTGCTTCGGCAGCTACATACAGTATGTGCGCTGATCGGTCAGACACGAAATAGTCGACAGTAATCATAAAAAGTTTAAAGAACAAAGAGGACTGAGTGCCGCATTAGAGCTACAATAGAAGACACGTTTTGCGTGTTGTCGAACTTAGAACGTCCACCCCAATATGACTTCGCCTGATTATTATAAGATGAATAAAGGAGTTAAGCATGCCACTTCGAAGCTCGTTCGCAACATTATGGCGACGTCTGATTTGTTTGCAGAAGCAATGCCGCTTATGCGCCCAAGCGACATTACCACGAGGCCGTTCTATAACATTTCCCTAGATTATTAGGAAACGTGGTTTCTTGGCTCGATCTCACGGTCGTTATTATGCTACAACTCTGTCCCTGTGATATACACGAGCACGTTTACTATCATATTCACTGTCTATTTTCCACTGACAGCTCGATTGAAATTATATATTGACAGATCACACACAGTCATTGCAAAGCATCATTGTAGCACCAACCAGTTATAACATAATCGGTACACCTGCTTTGGTATCAAAGAAAATTCAGCAAAGTCCAAAGGATTGTACACCTGCTTTGGTATCAAAGAAAACTCAGCAAAGTCCAAAGGATTATACTAGACTTTACGACCATTATACATAGAATACTACTTGCAGATGGTGATGTTGAGTGTTACCTCAGGCTATGCTTAACAAAGGGTTCATTTTGTAACGGCCAACCAAATCAGTAAGGAAACTTCTATGATACATGTTCTTCAAAACTTCATTAGGCCAGATTACCCCTAATGATCCGACACTAATATCAAAACATCACGACAATCCTTTATTTGTTTGTATCCAGAAAGGGCAAACGACTTGTCAAGCTTACACTCACATATGTCGTTATGGTCTCTGGTTCTTCATCTTCAAGCATACAGTAGCAGTCATTATATATAAGTCTGTTGGATTGCAAAAGCCAAGTAATGGAGTTCATTAATAGTCTGTTTCTACGGTACTTTGTGAAACATGCGGTTTAATATTGTAATCAACAATATACTACCTGTTATTGTCATCAAGAACAAAATTTGGTCTTGCTTTCGTTTGGCCATTAATATCACCACATATGATATCTTTACAATCCTTATTCGAATAACTTTCTATTCTTACTAGAGATCACGTGTCCAGGGACTATGTCTGAAGACAAATTTGTTCTTGGAGAGGAACATTAACAAAGCCACACTCTACTCCCTGAATAAGAACACTTTCACTAGTCTTCACAGACAAAGGCAAAGTACCTGAAAATACAGGACTATGAGAAGGTTCTGCGTCCCCATATATTTTAATACAGATAGGCTTGGCAGAATCACCAATAAGATATATAGAACCATTCGACACAAGTGGTTAACAATTCTCCATAATAAAGTCAGACAAGGGGTTGTTTGACACAACCAATGTATTGGTTTCAATACGTAATCTTTTTTAAAAAAGAATGTTTTGGAATATCTTTGTCTTTATTCTATTGACTATTTTTCACTCTGTAACAATCAGAAATAACGTACCTTTTCTCCTTACAATAAGTGCATGCAGGAAGAGATAAACGTTTTTGATCAGTCTAATCAGAATGAGATTTGGAAGAATTCGTATGAGGCTGAGATGGGTGGGGATGTTTACCGAATAAGCTGATGAGACGAAGATTGACAACTTTTTGAGTAAAGAAATAATCGTAAGCTGTATGAGAAACATTTTTTTAAAGTTTCCACCTTTTGATCATCAAGCTAGGTATGGACGTCACTATGGACGCAATTATTGATCTCTTCAACTAAAATGAGCTATTTGAGTTATCCAACGCTGTCATATTGTTGTTCTTTTCCATGCAAAGTCAACACGAGTCTGTCTAGTTCATCTTCTGCAGTTACTAAACCTTTGTTTAATATGCCTCAGGTACTAACTCATAATCTCTGTGAATACTTTTCCTTGCTCTTCAAAGTCGATTTTGATTGTAGTGATTTATGCAACCTTTTCCTAAACGTATTTCTTTTTGTCGCCAAGTCATCGGCAATGACGGGATCCCGCACGAGTACAATTATGTTGTTGTTCGTGTTGATTTCACCCGACATTGTGTCACACGTTTTTGCGACTCTGCTTTGTATTTCGTCCTTGATGGTTTTCGCAAATACACCCGAGTCCCTGAGTTTACCAACATGATTGATCTCAAGTAAATGTCCCGATGTAGAATCTAGCAGTCGTGTGTCGATATCAGTATGTTTTATACTGCTGGTTTTCAAATGTCCATGCTGATTTTGAAAGACGATAACATCTTCCGCGACAACTCCGGCGAGATTCAATAAAACAGCTAGATCATCTTTGGTGGCAAACGCTGACGTGTCAGTGGTGACCTAGCGTGTTGTTTTTTTTTTTTCTTTCTTCTCGATGGTCCATATATATCAACTGGCACGTTGTATAAATCAGCTATCGTTAATTCTTCATGTGTGCACGCGAACGTTACTGTTAACGCGTTACGTATACGTATGTGTAGTCGAGACGAAAGTGTCATACCGATTATTCGTGTCAAGCACCACAATGAATTCTAACCTGAACACGCGTGGATCAGTACATGTTTGTGTTAGCAGCATTGAATGCCACAATAGCTCGTTACTTGTAACGTATGATCCATCCATTTTCATATTCGAAATTTCACGCCAATGTAATGGAAAAAACATATCCACGCGCGTTATTGCTTATACGATGCAGTGCATGACATGGTCCGTCGAAGAATCTAATTTAATAATTTCGGTTTCGATCACGAGTAGCGTAATCGCTGTTACATCATCAAACATGAAAACCCGCGAAAATGTTTCATCTTATGTGGCAGCGACAATTCGATAAAAAATCAACAGTTGACAACAGTTGTTTCATACGCCTGTGTCTATTTATACAGGCGTGTTAGTCCGTGTCGTGCTCCTTACCGAAGGGTTAATTGAAGCCCCTGCCTTTTTATAACATCAGTGCATATAGTGACAGCTTGCTAAGGGCCTCTGGTGGTGGTCCCAATATCTTGCTGAATATCAGTGAACCCCATGCCCCGACAATCAGTGGACTAATAAAACCACCCTGTCGTCTTCGTGTTCCGAACATTCCTCCGGTTGCCTATTTTGGGGCCCTTTCCACGGCGGTTCCGACACCACCCAACGTGGCTGCTTGGGTAATCATAGGTGCAACAGCGGCGGTCAATTTGAGTATTGCCTCCAGCAGAGGAAATGTTTCGCCGTGTTCGGCCATCGCATCGACCTCAAACGCGGACAGTGTTATGTGACTTTATGACTGCTTCTCCGTGCCAGATTTACTTGACTCGCTTGCGTGGCTGTTAACGGCAACTTCCTTGGTCCCACAACGAGTTTCCCTCGGGTTAGTTTGAAAATTATCTCAGTTATTTCTCGCGGCGGATCTTAATTTCCAAGCTGACTCCGAGAAAGTGTTACTCCGACTTCCATGTGTGACATGTTTCATTTGTTTACGCGCGCTTATTTAATCACTAACAATTAGCTGAATGTTTTTCACGGGGTGTCAGCGATCTTCATTCGTCCGCCAACATCTCTGGATAAAAATGTTTTCTATAATGATTATGATCTACAATTAAAAATTTCCCGAAAGTTCGTTTTGCTAGTTCCATTAGTCTGAAACGACTAGTCTGTGGTCCACGTAAGAGTAACTGCTGCTCTCTTTAATAAGTAGGTATGTTGTAATTAATACTTATTGTAATTACTTTAAGAATCTCAAATGATAATGGAAATCGGAAAGTTTTTGCTACTGTTTTGCAGTATTAGGTCAAAATGGTCCCAGAGATTGGAAAGGGTCATGTGTGAGGTAGGATAGAGCTATTCTGCATTGGTGTTCTACACTGGCTACTATAATCGTACACATATAATAATGTGTGAAAATACAGCCAATTAGGTCATGTGTCTGTTCGTCACTTTATCATTTGATTTTAAGCGCTCATGGCGGTGCACCGTCAGTCATTTATTACTCCTATGATATTTCACAAAATAGATCGGTACATCGCTTTTCCATCAACATACCTACATATCTATATGTCTGCTTTATCTGTCTATATCATCAACCTGCCTATAAACATTTTTAATAATTTACTAAGTATAGCGACAAGCACGCACGTAGTTCAGTGTAGTAATGGCCCATAAGTATTTTACGACTATATTAAAAACATTTTCATAAGTTGCTAAAATAACCAAACAAAATATGAGCTTTTTTTATAGAGGTTTGTTTACATCTGAAATATTAGCTGACTGAATGAAATAAATTGAACGCATCATTGTAACTCTTAGAGATCTGAAAATGGAGGTACAAAAATATAGAATACTGCAATGAATTGAAGAAAAGTCTTCAATGAGGAAAAACCGAAGGACAACGACTTTTTTCTTTATTTCAGCTGCAAATAGTGACAACTTTCTAAACTCTTTTATCTTTCCGTTTCAGACTATTCACTGATATTTAGATGCATGTGTTACATTTACTGGGTCTGTAGCGCAAATTGCAGAAACTGAAAAGTGCTATGAATGTTGTAATTTCTAGGTGTGACGTTTATCTATGCTTGATACATTTACTGCCGGTAATGTAGCCGTACATCCCACAATGTGACATTTACCACTGACGTTGCATGTGATGTCACATTATGACATTTACCACTGACGTTGCATGTGATGTCACATGTATGTCACTTATGACATTTATCAGGGTTTGCACCATCTACAGGGTCAACATCGTATATTTAGACGTTGCGATTTTTTAATGTTATTTACGTATTCTTTCTTTATTTTCTTTGTGTATTTTTAATGCAGACATGTTTAGCCATCTTTCTAGTCATCTCTGCCGTATCATGTTCGATTCCCTGATTTTGGCAAAAGTATCTGCCATTTGTCGGCTATCCGACATTAAATGACATTAAACTATATTTAAAGTAATTTATTGTACTTTTGAAATTGCCAGACACTGGAACGTTGCAAAGACAAACTATCATATTTCAACAGCAACATATTGTTAAATATACTTCTGCTTCATACTGCTAGAATTATATTTTATAATTTTTCGTGATTTTAACTTGTATACCAGGATTTATTAAGAACTAATGTATTTAAAACTCGTTATCTTAAGAATCATGTGACATGATGGTCGAATAAAATGGAAAAGTTACCAGTCATTGACAAGCAGTAATTATCGTTTCTTTCAATGTGCTGAAATTCAGACAAAAAATTGTTTAATAACTTCAATAAAAGGGATTTAGTGTACGAGTTTCATTCAATGTTTTACTTCTTTTATCTGATAAAATCCAAAACTATGCCTGCTCTCTACGGACGGACAGTCACTCACTACATGTCGACAACGATATTTTGACTGACGTAGATAAACACAGACTCGTTCATGTTAGTAAAAACTGGAAAGTCAGCTTGGTTAAAGTGAATACCTAACGGAACAACAAGTTACAATATGCATATTATCATCGCACCTAAAAGCATGTACCACCACTGTGCTTCGTTGAACAATATTACATGTAAAGAATTCTTATAGGCTTACACTATGACGACCTTGAGCCCCTAATATCAAGTGGGCCGATCTAATGCTTTCCCAAATGTGCCAAAATATCGCTGTCTTCATGTATCAGCTGAGAAGGTGTAAAATGTAAACGTCAATTGTATTTTTCACAGCGGCTTGAAAGTGAAACCAGCTGGCAAAAGAAAATATCAAAGCCTTACTAACAAAAAGCTGTGAGCTAAGTATGCGATAACAAAGGAATAAATCTGAAAAATCTCAATGTCATATAAGAACTATCTCCCCTAAGTAAGCAGACACAATGATTCTAATGGTGTTTTAGGAAGTCCGTCGTCCAATTTATTTACAGTTAATACAAAAGAAAAATGTAAGAATAAGCAATGAGAAAGTATAAAACAATCAAATGACAGAAGATATTTTTCTCTGCGATTATCAGGGAATGCATTCAGCAAAAGTGGTCGGCTCATGGCCACAAAACTGCCAAAGATACAATCATCGTGCCTTCACGCTCAGAACTTGCTTTACGTGAACAAAACATATAATCCAGTCAATGCTTGCAAACAAGCACCGGCACTCGAGAGTGCTGAACAACATAGTCGCTAACACTTCGAAAGATGATTCTTCGAAAAATCCCATGTCCTCGTGAACCTGTTACTATCATGTCGGCCTTCCTTTGTCGACTAACTCGTATGATTCCTTCACCTGCATCTCCATCAACTTTCAGAGCAGTTCCTGGAATCTGGAAGAATAAATCCAGACGAGAGAAGAGTTATTCACGAACAATACAATGAATTATCAGTCCTGTAGAACTTATTTATCATATGGTATCGAAGTTCGGCGGAGATCTGCTATTATTCCTTTTGTTGTTGCTTCAATAGTTTTGATAGTTGGTTAGATTGCTGAAAATAATGGAACTTCGAAACTTGGACTGCGCAAGCACCTTTTGGGTATGGACAGATTGTACGTCCTGTTCGTGTTCAGGCCAAGCCAATCTGTATATTTAAATTTACGTTTTAAAAGAGGGTGCCGTATGATACACTTTCACTGCCTATCTTTCCGTATGCACGTCCCTTCGCCTGTGAAATCATAGAGTTTAAATTTTTACCGCAAGTTCGCTGCACACAATCTGCACTGTTCGTACTTGTTGTTTTTTCTTTAATAAATATTCAATGTACACTGAGAAAATCACACACTAGAATTTTAATAATCACAATCTCAATTTTTCCGTTATTAAAATTGTAGCTGGTTAAGGGTAAACAATGCTTCTATTTGTCTCAGTATTCTTTTTCTCAAATGCCAAGGCATGAGCACAGTTTAACATGGAATTTGTTTCTGAATATTCATTCGAAGTCTCAAATTTGCAACACGTTCTTACAATTGGTAATAGACTGATCGACAGATGTGCCAAACTTTCAGTCAAAATCTACTTACTATATGGCATAATTCCGATCTCCGCTAACCACCACAACTGCTGGATCAGCGAGTTATTACGTAATTGCGTCTACAGTTGGGGCTAATCTAAGAGATCACGCTTGATGATATGACACCATGATGATTGTCACAGTTAATTACGTCCTAATTAGGATAGTCATAACTTGAATATTTCTCACGGAATTGGATGACCTTTAATAATTCTCAGGACAGCGTATAAACCAATATGCTGTTATCTTTTTTAAAATTAATCACGATACAACATGGTAAGCTAATCAGTGAGAAGAATATACCTAAAGCTCCGATGACTGGTCAGTTCAATTGTTGCAGTTGTTCTGATGCTTTTGATAAAAGACAAAAACAACCATTGATTTCATCCATAACATCCTAATCTATTGAATGACATAAAATATAAAATAAATGATTTCAAAATCGAACCATGCTCATTTACATAGGAAAATCTTTTCCAGTACATCAACAAGTATGAATGTTATAGATCGTCCCTTCAACTTAAGATAGGTTTCAACTTTAAAGAAGGGGACCCCGAGTGGCCGAGTGGTCTAAAGCACTCTCCGTTACGGATCACTGCCATTTCACCTCTGTCTGCGTGGGTTCGAGTCTCGGATTCGGCCAATGTGGGTATGTGAGAAAGCTTGCCAGTAGCTTCTCGTGGGTCGGTGGTTCTTCCCGGGGGTTTCCCGGGTTCTTCCTCCACCATTAATACTGGCCGTCATACATAGCCTATCGTGTGCTGAAAAATGGCCTATCGTGTGCTGAAAAATGGCGTTAAACCCTACAACAAAAACAACAACAACTTTAAAGAAAATCAATGCAATATTTTTTTCTATTCTGAGTTACTTTATATCGATTTAAACCCAGGGTATGTGTTATTTAAATTTTAAACTCTATGTACGTCTCCGTTTAGAACTTTGATAGATTTTTGTGATTCTTTTGTTTATTATGGGGAATTAGTGTTGGGAAGATGTTTCTCAGTCCGAGCAATTAGCCATTTTCTAGAGGTAGACGTCATAATGTATAGTATTTCACAAGACTTTAGGACAGTATAGATTAGTTTTGTAAAATTGACCTTCCCTAATTTCCTAACATAGGGGATTTTCTCGAAAGTTTTAGGTATATGTGTTTAGTAACTTGAGATAGGAACAATTCTTTGAGTTAGTTGTTTGGGTTGTGTTTTGTATTGTATGTCGTGTGAAGTATTAATATTAGGCTCAGAAAGGCTTACTAATCAGTCATACAAATGTGAAACACGAGCCAACCACGCAAGTGTGAAATTAGAGTTTCGTAATGTTAAATTTTTAGGTGATTAGATAAAAATGTTTGTAGCATTCGCGCTATTAAGAACCTTTCAGTTGACAACAACCGCTGTCGAAAAGGTCCTTCGAAATAGAGAGGACATGGGCTATCGATCCACGATCACGCAGGAGTTTGATTCACTCGTATCGAGACCCCTTGCGTGTAACAATATCTTACATATTCTGGTTCTGTATATTGGAAGAATACCCATTTGTTGTTCCACCTAAGCGTATTCAAATCTCTAGGTAATGAGATTAAATGATGCCTAGGTAATATTCAATAAGATGTCGAAAATATCTTTTCAGTGGGTTTAGTATGCTTTGAATGAGACAATTATTAAAATCTTATAAAATCAAAAATTATAATATTTGTATATAGGAACGAAGGTGAGTCTTTGATTTGCAGAGGTTATTTTAATCATCTATCAATACTAATTTCTAAAAACTTACGTTTTGATTTTTCATCATTTCCTTCATTTTAGCCATCATTTGCTTGGACTTTGCATCAAGGTTAGCTATCATCTGCCTTGCTTGTTCGGGAGTAGGCAGAAAAATTCCTGGCGCTGAGAATGCAACTGTGATAATAATAATAATAAGAAGAAGAAGAAGAAGAACAACAACAACAACAACAACAACAACAAGAATTAATATTATTTTCGTTAGAATTATTATTAGTATTATTATCAAAAACAGAAACAGCAACAAGAGGGGAAAAAGACCATGATGCAGGATGAAGAAGAGAAGGATATTGGTGGCAGTAATATAGTGTAGTAGTATCAGTTGCTATTGTTTTTGTCGTTGTTGTCTTCGTCTTAGTCTTCTTTGTTGCTGCTGTTGTAGTATCTTCATATCTTATGCATTTAGTTACAAGTGCACGTCACTATGTATGACTATACTATACAAAATATAAGGAAAGTTATTCATAAGAATGTATTACCAATACAAAGATTGTTGAAGTGATTGGTGCTATCTAAAGACAAGTTTTACCTTCTCCATATATTCTTCCTTATGTTAACGCTCCTAACCTCCAACAAAATTTGGTTTGAAACAAAATGTCACCTGACAGGTGATAGGTCAAATCATCATCATGCTAGTGTAAAATGGAGTGAAATGATGAACTTCCCAAATGTTCATGGCTCCTGTAGCGTCCAGTTTTTTCCCCCATCAAACTTCCTTTGATTTGATTTAAGAAACTAATTTTATTAACACGTCAAATGTTTGTGTGTCGGTTTGTTTGTGTAAGATTGTTTCAGTGCGTGCCTTTTACATGGTTATGGGACATTAGCTGAATTACAATCTCCCTGATCTAAAATATACATGTGTATAAAAAAATGTCGAATTGTGAATTTCAAATCCATCCATAAAAAATATATAGATTTTAGACCTGTATGTATATCATTGTATAATCATAACTGGCAATAAGAGGAGATTGAGAGAGAATGGATGGAAGCTAAAGATACAGACATACAAATGGATATAATAATTGCTATTTAAGAAAGATTAGCATAAAACTGCAATGCGTATTTTTAAAAGGTCTTTTGGATTGGATGCCCTTCAAAACTGCTAAGCATGATCCAGTCCTTCTGCGATGACATGAAAGGCACAGTGCAGTACGATGACCAAACGTCCGACCCGTTCGACATCCGCAGCGGAGTGAAACGGGGCTGCGTCCTTGCCCCCACGCTCTTCGGCATCTTCTTCGCTGTCCTGCTCAAGCATGCCTTTGGGACATCCACATAAGGGACCTACCTGCACACCCGATCAGACGGCAGACTGTTCAACCTGGCACGACTGAAGGCAAAGAGTTATGTGCGATAATTAACCATCAGGCACATTATATTCGCAGACGATGTTGCTCTAGCCACTCACACAGAAACTGAGCTACAGCGCCTAATGGACGGATTTGCTAAAGCATGCGATGCGTTTGGGTTGACCATCAGCCTAAATAAAACCAACGTGATGGCTCAGGACGCGGACCCCCAAGCATCATCAACAGCTACGAACTTGAGGTAGTCAGTCAGTTCAAGTATTTCGGCTCTACCATCACCAACAACATCTCGCTCGATGCTGAGCTCAACAAGCGGATTGGAAAGGCATCAACAACTCTCCAGGTTGTCGCAGAGAGTATGGAAAAACAGCATGCTGACCATGAACACTTAAGATATACGTGTACCGTGCCTGTGTGCGAAGCACTGTCATGTACGCCAGTGAAACATGGACCCTGTACGCCTCACAGGAGACAAGACTGGGCAGCTTCCATATGCAATGCCTCCGACGCATACTGGGGATCACCTGGAGCGATCGAGGGACAAACAACGAGGTGCTTGAACGTGCCTAGATTCTCAGCATGGCCACACTCCTCCGCCAACGTCGCATCAGATGGCTGGGCTATGTACGTCGGATGGATGACGGACGGATCCCCAAAGACCTTCATTAATCAAAGCTTGCCTCTGGCAAAAGGTCGGTCGGACGGCCACATCTCCGCTTCAAGGATGTCTGCAAGCGCGACATGAAAGCCCTTGACAGTGATGTCAACACCTGGGAAGAAGTGCTTGCTCTAGTCAAGTCCAGCTGGCGACATGCTCTGATCACTGTTCTAAAAGCCAGCGAGGACAAGCTGCGCTTGCTAGCTGATGAAAAGCGATCGCAGACGAAGAAGAAAGAGCTCCAACCCACACCAGACTCAACTTTCAAGTGCAGCAAGGACTGTCACTCCCGTGTTGATCTCATTAGTCATAGCAGACGCTGCACCACCACCAACCGGGACATCTCTCATGGGCACACTTCCATCGTCTCTCAAGACTAACGGATGCCAGCCATTTTTTAAGTTTTACAAAGGATTCTTCCAGAATATATGAACTTCAAAAGTTACCCTTTTCTTCGATAATTTAATTTCTGGCAAAATGTACCATGTCAAATTGAACTTAATTGAACTAAATGCTTGTGGCGAAGGTGAAAATGCTCTAAAAAGTCAAAAACTACCTAGTAAACATGAAATTACCCGTCTCGAAGATCCATTCAAAACGTGCCGAGGGGACACAACAATTTTTATGTTGATGAAATAACCAAGTAAATACTACATTTTAAAATCATGTCTTTAATAATTGCAAGGAGTTACTAAAACTTCAGAGTAATGTTCCACACATTCAATATATATGCTTTCTTTAGTGTTATCGTTATCAATCATTTCTTCTTTGATTTTTGTCATGTACATTTCAAGATTATACAAACGATTAAGTATTAATTTGGTTTTGGTTTCATTCTTCTAGATTATGTGGTAGGATATATTAGTTTTGACCATTTGAAATATGGTAATAAATACAATACATTTCCCCTACTGTTATGAAATATATAATTTGCCATCGCTGTTATCAATTTGATTCTAAAAATAAATTTCTTTTACAGACTGTCCTTCCACAGTAATGTAACTTGGCTTCGGCGTAAGGTAGGCACAGGCTGTCGTTCCACAGTGATGTAAATAGGCTTCTGCCTGAGGTAGTCACAGGCTTCCGTTTCATTAACTAGAATCCTTTATGTTACGTCCTTGCAACAATGTATTGTACTAAGTTCTGTTCACCTTATACTCATTATTGTTTGTTACTTTACTCAACATTATATCAACTTTATCTAAAATACGAGGTTACAATATCACCGTGTTTTAAAACTTCATTGCATATTAGCTTGTCTTTAAAAGCTTTTCAATAAACCCAAGCAACATTGTACCGAACCCTGTAAAAGCTAAATCTATAACAAATCCAGCAACTTGTAAACTTGAACAGATATTCCACCCGAAACATTTGCCATACTAACCTCTTCCCAATTAATAAAACGTGTATTTTTATTTTACTTCTCTAAGTTTCTATCTCTAGAACACAATCATTCTAAATTTCATCTTTATCCATCAAACGAAACTCTATTCCATGGTTTGTATATGTAATTATTATGTCTGTCATCATACGTTGTGCTGTTAGACTGTTAATCGTAAACTGACTCAAATAGGAATAATATTACTTTTCTATACTCATTATAGTAGGTAACTATTTTAAAACTAAATATCCTTTGTTCAACAGCTTACTGAAGAGTGCTTTAAGACTTTAATTTATTCTTGCATTGTAAATAGCATAAATAGTTTGTTCGTTTCGCTTACTTTGTAAAGTTTATGAATATGTATATTGAGTTGTTAGGCTTTGATCTGCATGCTAGGCTACAAAATATCTGGAGAAGGAATCCCTCTAATTATAATCGGTTCACAGTGCATGTTAGTGGCTCCACGTTCCCTGATGCTTATTTTATTGTAAGAGAGAAAATTCGTATAGTCCAAAAGGGTAATCAATTTTGATTCGAATGATTGACAGTAAAATAAGCTGGCTTTTAACATTAACATGACTATTATTTTTGAAACAGCTCTTAATGCAGTTTCGTTCCTTCTTAATTAGTTAGCTATCTCAAATATTACACATGTTACTTGCATTCACAGTATCATCATAAACGCTTGTTCGCTTTCTCGTGTACATCATTTCTATCGCGAGGTACGTTAGCTGTATGTGGTGTTGGTGGATTTGTATGTTGTATGTACTGTCCTTGATATTTTTAGGTACTGAACTTATTTTAAGTCATAGAAAACCTTTCTCAGTCGCTCATGTATACTTAGGTATATATTCCTTTTCGAATGATTAACTTGAACCATCCATCGTCATCACAGTAACGACGAGTAATCATAAAGCGGTCGTTGCCTTCTACCGAAAGGTTGCCGATGAGTTTGTCCTGGCCAGAAATGAGATACTGCATTTAGTTAATGAACTGCAGCTGGCCCAGCCGGAAGCCATATACTTTTTCATGTAGTTAGGAGTGGCACTTATCTTAGTATCTTATGCTTCTGCGATTCTTTGCATTTTTAAGTGACCGTCTTATCGACGCAGGTTATGAAAGACAACAGGAAGTGATGTTTTCTTTGGGTAAATTTTTTACAACTGTAGATTACATACGCTATTTTCAATTCCTCAGTACGCGCCAGAGATGTTACGTTGATCGCTTGCTTTATCGTCTTTGGACATCGAAGCCGAATCACTGAAAGCTCCTTCACAGATCCAGCAATGAGTGGCCGCGGAAAATTCGCCAATGTCATCATTGGTCATAATTGTATTTGTGGCTGAGAAGAGCTGTTGTTGAATCCATTTTGTTGTAACCTTGAGTAATTTAATAAACTACTCAAGTGAATCCTTCAATATGGGTGGCTCATTGTTTCTATCGCATCTATCAACGATGTCGCAAACCCCACTCGGGAATTCTACAGCGACATGGACCGTGGAAGCTTCTTGGTCTTTGGTACTCGCAGGAATCTTCGAGCATTCGTAGTCCGTGTTCAAATGTACTGATGTCAGTATATTGCATAGGGAATTCTATTTTTTCGAATTGATATTCACCCAGTTGTTGTCTGTAATTTCGAGGATGTATGATCGCTCTGTCTAAACATCAGTTGTCGTTTTTACGTTTATCATTGCTTGCCACAGAATATATGTTTTGTCATTGATGAACATACACGGCAGCCTCTGCGTCCAGCTACACTCTTCTTGTTCATCAACAAACACACTTAAGATTTCAGTTCACTTGGTTTTTAAGTTATCTTGATATGTAACTGCATAGCAGTTTAACGAAGTCGCTTCACTGTTGCAATTTGTCAAGTTGCTTTGGATACGCATTTTAAATATCATACATTTTTCTGCCTCTTTAATGAACGTGTATGACGCATTTAGGAAAAATGTTGATATATATATATATATATATATATATATATATATATATATATATATATATATATATATATATATATATATATATAGGAATGATATTATAAGCAGGTTGTTGTATTGCTGTATTGAGTTATTGCACATAAATGTCTTACAGCCGACCGACGTATTTAGTCAGTGTCATTTAGAATGGCGTGAATTTACAATCCCGAATGGCGGCCCCGAGTGGCCAGGTGGTCTAAAGCTCTCACTGTTACGGATCACTGCCGTCTCACCTCCGTCTGCGTGAGTTCGAGTCTCGGGCTCGGCCATTGTGGGTACGTGAGAAAGCCTGCCAGTAGCTTCTCGTGGGTCGGTGGTTCTTTATGGGGGTTTTCCCGTGGTCTTCCTCCACCATGTATACTGGCCGTCATGTACAGCCTATCTTGTGCTGAAAAATGGCGTTCAGCTCTACAACAACAACAGCTTCGAATGAGGCCCTAGAGTTCCAAACAACATCCTAAAGTCTCAGAGTTTGTTTCAGAATTGATTATGTCTCAAAGAATTATCCATGCTTCGTAATCATTTTTGGTATCAACCGTACTTCGTCAGATCTGACATTCGTGTGTCTGCATCCAATTTGAGCTAAACGGTTCCTCAGTCAGAAAGAAAATATCATTTTTCGCTATGTAATTTGAACCGAAAATGTCTGAATCAAGAGTATGACACGCTAACCGATTATGCCACCAAGAACTCTTAATATACACAAGAAAAAAAAGAAAATAAATTTAAGCATAAACGTAACAGCGCCAGCGAGAAACGATGTGTGACTGTAAAAAAATAAATTCATTTTGGATTTGATAGACCATCACCTATTAATTTCGAGAGTGTACATATCGCATACTTTATCCGACACGTTTCATCCATGTTACGTAGTCCCAAACTTTTTATGGCATACGTTCCCACACGTCTAATATGTTGGCATAGTAATTCCTATGTATCAAATTTTTAATCAGTACTTCCACCAACAATAATTTGATTTAGTTATTTACACAAACAGTGGTCAAGATGGCTCAAGTCAAGAAATCTGGGTCTCCTCTCGAGAATTAGAAGCAACACGAAATACCTCATCACATTATTTAAGCTGTCTTATGAAATGATAAAATAATACAAAGGCGTTTTGAGCCAGATAGTCACGCGGATTACAATCACAGATGCATCAGTGTGTGAAGCATCCAGTGTATAGCGCCAGCGGAATGAATAATAATCAGTCGATAATTGATAGTGATCAATGTTTGTGATTATGTGCGATCTTTGGTCACGTGACTTCAAGATGAGCACATCAGAAACTTAACCAAAGTTTGACAAAGTCTGAGACATCATATATTGTTTTGAAATTAACCACCTAAACAAACTGTGTAAAGTTGAGATTATTCATGCGTATCGGTGACCTCAGTACTTAAAAATATCAACACTGGTGAAAACACTTGTGTCTGTGCTCTTTAGATTTACAAGGGTTGTGTCAAGCTTATTTTAATGTTTTTGATTTTGTCTTTCTCTGGTGAAGTTTTTGAAACAAAACAAATATTACATTGATTGTTCAAGTGGCGGTTGATTCAAAATTGTTACCTATTTGTCATTACAACCCCCTTTGTAATTACAGCCCTGTAACATAGGTACTCTTATCACGTAAAATTTCTGCTTTGCTCATTCGAAATCACATTACCAAATTACACGGTGTCATGACCAATGGCAAACAAATTTTAAAATGGCCCAACATGTATCCCTGTTATCTATCTACTAAAGACGAATACACATTTCCATACAGGAGGCGTTCATGCATTAAATGAAACTTACGTGACGGCCTATGGATCTCCACACAGTGAACCAGTATCACAACATCACCCTCTCTGTATACATTCTCTGCAAAAACTGAAAAAAAAGTAGTTAACCATTTCAACAAATAGGTCGCGATAAAAGTCTAACGTTCAAAAATCACGTTGTCTTTGTAACTTTGACATTTAATCTTTTACTTTTGGAATCGTCCATACAGTAAACCAAAATGTTTTCTTCTCTCTGATTATATATTCTCTAAGGAACTAAAAGATAGCCATTCCTACTATAATCAAACATATTTTAATGCAAAGTTGAGATTATAAGTTTCGTATGTTCTGAATGCTAGTCTCTGTGACCCCGTGATCTTTCGATTCTTTGGATAATACATGTTGAACGGTTATAAAGTTAACTCGTGTCACAATCTATACTGTAAATATATATGTCTGATTGATGAGACAAATCTATTAAAACAATACACTAATTCTTAGTACCTTAAGGGAAACGTTCTGCAAGTCCCCAGTTGGATAGATCTTGTAGGGACCAGACTCGTATGCAAATTATGCTGTTTATCTACTCTAGAGACACGATTGTTTTACGCATAGTATAAAAGATACGTTTATATAATATCATTTCTTTAAAAAACGCACTTACATTTAAAGGCGATTTCCGAGTGTACACTGTTATCCAACGCCACAACTATAGTTCGACCCACCATGACGTCTTATATCAAAAAATAATGGAAGAGATATTATATTGAACACTGCTCCAAAATTAATTTCGTCCCAACCGGACATGCAAGCCCGCGTAGGTCGTGGTACGAATGAAATCAAAGGGGAACCTGCATTCAGACCATGTTTTTCATTTCTCTGCTCCGTAGCATTCACCATTTTTATTTGCTGATTAAGAGTTATTGGTAAGCACAATTCAGTACATGTGAGTTAAGACTGCGAAGAAATGGCTAACTATCATAGTAACAGTGCTCTCCCATTTCCTTCAATTAAGTATTATGTAACACTTAGTAACGAGTTTGTTAAAGGATAACTTAAAAGTTTTTAAAAAATTCCGAATTTTTTCTACAGAATTTGAGGCATTGTACAGTAATGTGGAGTCTGTATGCACTGAAAAAGAAATGCCACTGACACTCACGAAAAGTCCATTCTGTGGCAAGAAGAGGTGGAATGTGCATACAGTTTTGAGACATTGAACATAAACTGTTTTCAGCACATACTGCTTGCAATGACATGCATGTTTTCAGTCCTGAACAGCCTTGATTGTAGTTCAAAACGAAATGGGCAAAGAGGTCTGTACTGGCCATTAAGAGCACTTCATGAAGAAGACAATTACATAATAGTACTTTTGTTTCGGCAATAATACTAATAATAATGAGACAATTTTTCAGTCCCAAACAGTGTGACGAGTAGTGTGTGAATGGGGCTTTGAGACCGGCTGACTGGCTTTAATTAACGCGCCCGAAACCACTTCTAGTTCCCCGTGATGTTTTCCCTGTCTGCGTGACTCCCCGTGGAAGCTTTGCTTCTCGTGGAACCCATGATCAAGGGTTAGGGGTCGGGTAACAGTGTAGGTAAGCGCTGGTTCATACGCGTACTACCGCAGTTCAAAAGGGAGTTGGGCTGCAATGCTGTGAGTTAGCTTGTGTTGTGGAGTTTAACGCCATTTTCAGCACACGGTAGGCTATGCATGGCGGCCAGTATTAATGGTGGAGGAAGAACCCGGGAAAACTCCGGGAAGAACCACCGACCCACGAGAAGCTACTGGCAAGCTTTCTCACATGCCAACACTGGCCGAATCCGAGACTCGAACCCAAGCAGACAGAGGTGAGATGGCAGTGATCCGTAACGGAGAGCGCTTTAGACCACTCGGCCACTCGGGGCCCTACTGTAAGTTAGCATGTATATACATGATGGCAACTGCTTACGCGCTATTTTGTTGCTTAAATCAATGGCTGTTTTCGTTCTATGTCGCGGTTCTGTATCTGCGTGCGGAGTCGTCAGAGATTTTCCATTTCCTACCAAACGGTCTCGAGATCACCGGTGCTAATATTTCATCTACAAAGACCTTTGTAATTAAACTAGTTTGCCGGTGCCGCTTAACACCAGTTACAACTGATGCAGCCCCGACATAAAAAATATTGGCAAAATTATGGTAGTTGTCGCAGTAGCAATTCCCTACACACGAATAATAATGGTTCTTGCAGCTGAGAGTCCACAAATATCGTCTCCTACAACACACACGTGTTTGTATTTTGCGAGTAAAACTGATTTCTTGGTGATTTCATTTCACAGCTGGAGTTCCGATTTGATTATTATTTCGCTTCGGTAGCTTCGACGACCCATTACATTTCCTCTATTAATAATGTTACCGCAAAGCATAATTGTCCGTCAGACTGGGCGGGTAGAAGTACAAGACGCACATACATTTCCAATTAATTATTTCTACTTTGCCTGTACAAATGCCATGCGATATTATAAATATCTTCCTGTGGAATACTTATGTCTACGGTGATTGTTTGCACTCTTCCAGGTTAAGATAGAACTACATTAATTACGCCCATGCTTTGTGTCTTCAACAATCGTGCTCGTTGTCTCCAAATAATGTTGCACGCACAAGCGCGTCTTTGTTGAATAACAGTCTGGATATTTCTTTCGCTGGTCTTGTTAATGTTCACTTGATATAAGTAATGTGGAATTTTCTCGAGATGGATATGACTGTAGCATCAACTCCATCTTATAAAAACAATATTGTGCATTTAACATTTCATCTTCCTGCGACTGAGAGTTTTCACGCACTACTGAAATGATTCCAGATTGGCCTAGAGTTAATATTGGCACACCAGTGCTTTTGCAATGGTCGATAATAATTGAATTTTCACAGGATTATATTTCAGTGTATACGATGGTCGGTTAACGCCATTGTCATGCATATATTGGTTGAGAAACGGCACAAAATCCCTTATCAGCTTATCCAACAGACGCCAAAGACGGTTAACATCTGATCTTAGCAAACCGATATGCCCCTTATGATTTATCATTATTATCATTCTACCCCATCAACATTTAGTTCCGTGTTAAGATAAGTGATTGTAATCCGGACTCGCGTACCTTTAAGACATGAGATTTAATTATATCATCCAAAATCATCGAAAACAAATCGGCCATTCGTCAAGGTTAAGGGGTAAGTCTTTTCATTTAATTCACTGGTTCATATTTTTTTTAACAGACTCCGTGAAGTTACACTTCGTGTGGTGGTTTGAGCACGTCTATAGTCTGACTATACCTCCCCATTTTTTTGTACCCACCTGTCGATTTCAATAATGAAAAGTACAAATTAGATCAGAAATGCACAGAATTTACTCAGTTCATTCATTGATTTATAATTTCTATCTTGACTGTGACCAAGGAGGCCGTAACACCGTCATCGTCTGCGCGTTTCATGCTAAACAGAAGTTTTAAATATAATCGACGGCCATGATCAAGATCCTTTTCAGTTCCTGGACAAGCCCATTTTCATCGAAGGGGTTATGCAGGACTATACATGTATGTACGTAGAAGGAAAATACTATGCAGTCTGCTTCGGATATGTACAATGTGGAATCAAGCAAAGGAAAAGAACGATAATTACAAAATTTGCCATTCACGTGGATTTAACAAGCTGTGTAATTTTTATTTACATGCATGCAAAGGATATAAATCTAAACTCTCAGCATTATGATAATTTACGGAATTATCCGGCATTTAGCAAATAGGATAAATTCCGTCACAATGCTGTCTGACGAAATCAGCTTGCCCATAGAGTATGCAACATGGCGCCTTGTTAGTATGGAAAGTCAGTTGAGCATGAAAGACGCAGAAATGCCAGTGTGAGGGCCACTCTGGTCACATTCATATTACAAATTATAAATTAATGAATGAATCGATTAAGTTCTGTGCACACTTTCTTTCACATTAAAGATTACCGTTATTGAAATCGAGAGAGGTACAAAGAAACATGGATATATAGTAAGAAGATTGGACTTTCGCGTCGACATATTGTTTCGACGCAGCCTCCGAAATATCAATATAAATTTTGATAAATATACCGGTCGTGGCCGTTATTGCAACCGCGGAAGCCGCAGTCTCGATCAAATCGGGAACCTCCGCGAGAAATGCAAATATTCCGCCTCTCTTTTTCATCTGAGCCAAATCGACTTTGATATCTTTAACGTTACCGATGCATTAAGATTTCGTTTGCCTTTAACTTGTTTTCGAATTTGACAATGGGGGATACTTCCATTTAATTTTGTTGGAGAAAAGTCGCAATATGCGCCCACAATTGGTTTAACTTCACCTTAGTGATATGACCTTGTCATAATTGTGTTATTCAATTACAACAGCTATGAGTTTTCCAAGTGTCCATCAATAACCCTCGTTCGGCAACCCGAACCCTCCAACAACGGCAATGCAACTGTAATTGGCAAAGGGTGCTAAATTACATGTTCATGACAGTGCATGTCCACCACTGTCTTTCTAAACAGGTCCTGGTGTTCTAACGAGAAATAATAAATCGGGTACAACGTAGCAAAGTCACGGTGGGAAATTTGAAGTTCCCAGCTGACGTACGTCCATAGCTTGTGAAATACACGTGCGACATGACAGTTTTCAAAGTAAAGCAACATTTATTCGTAGGGTTTCTGTTGACCATATAACCGCAAAGAAACTAAATAGACTCCTAACATGTCAAATATCTTCGCACTACTAGTCTATACGCCACATACCTCAGTCATTGTTTCAAACGTCATAAACACGTGCCTTGATACGCTGATCACTCGTTAGGTAGCCATTTCCCACGGAAACTGATGAACATTGTTTTCTACCGAATATGTGATACCCATTTTCTAAACGGTAGAGTACATGGTAATGGACAGGACAATTTTGCATGTCTTGCAATGCTGAAGGACTCACTGTTCGACCGGAACTGAATCGGATCTTTTACCGATGGAAGTTCAATCAAAATAGTATAGGAAAATACTACTACTCTGGACAATATCAATTTGAAATAAAATCCTATTATCGCTTTGAGTGGAATGAGAATGCAAGGAAGTTATATGCGATTAATATAGGATTGCTACTCACCGACTCGTTTTAAATGATTATTAAATACTATCAGAAAGGATATACAGCAGGCTCTCAAAATCCTCTTAAATAAGTTACATAAAGCAGCAGATAGGTTTAACGTAGACTGTAGAAAGTAAAATATTCCTAAAGCTGCCACGTACGATTTGGAATGCATGGTTTTGAACTCCGAAATATAGAAATGTCTGCAGAAGGAAAGAAAACATTTGTTCAAAGCTCTGTATGACAACTTAGAGAATTTTTGTGACGAGGTAAAATATTTTTAGGATTTGTAAATTCGATGTCTAAGAGAACCTAATTCGAAGAAATGCCCCGAATGGTATCAAATACGATATGGTTCGAGTATTTAAGAGCGCACTGAAACCATCTAAAGGATACATAGACCCACACTTTTACTATTTATTCGAAACAATATGGAAACACTTTAACATACTATCTGTGACGCAAACTATTACGGAATATTCTGACAATATGTATTAGAAATGTGTACGGAACATCCTGACAACATATATTAGACATATGCATGGAATATCCTAACAACATGTATTAGACATGTGTATGGAATATCCTGACAATATGCATTAGACATGTGTATAAAATATCCTGAAAATATGCATTAGACATGTGTATGGAATATCCTGACATATGTATGGAATATCCTGACAATATGCATTAGACATGTGTATGGAATATCCTGAAAATATGCAGTAGAAATGTGTATGGAATCTCCTGACAATATGCATTAGACATGTCTATAGAACATGCTGACAATATTCATTAGGCATGTGTATGGAATATCCTGACATATGTATGGAATATCCTGACAATATGCATTAGACATGTGTATGGAATATCCTGACAATATGCATTAGACATGTGTATGGAATATCCTGAAAATATGCATTAGACATATGAATGGAATATCCTGACAATATGCATTAGACATGTGTATGGAATATCCTGACAATATGCATTAAACATATGTATGGAATATCCTGTCAATATGCATTTAACATGTATTGAATATTATGGAAATAATATCTGATAAATTAAATAACCAAGACAGAAATCAGATTCTAAACTCAGAAATATCCAGGATGAAGTATTAAAAGAAAAACTTTGCTCAAAAGTGGTAACTGCACTGGTGAAGACGGACTTCATGGAGAAATTTTAAAGCATAAAATTGATATAGTACGTTATTTAACACCTCTTTTTAACGCTATTTTCTACGTCGGTTCTTTTCCTGATAAATGCAGAATAGGTTTAATTCCATCGCATTTTAAGAAAGGCAACCACTTTGATGCGATCAGTTGCAGAAGAATAACTTTATTATATACCATCATTAAATTAGGAACTACAATTCTATTCGAAAGACGTAATACTCGGGGCACCGACTGTGATAAGATACATCAGAACATGTCGGATTCCAGGCTGGTTAATAGGGGGCCCGAGTGGCCGAGTGGCCGAGTGGTCTAAAGCGCTCTCCGTTAAGGATTCATTCGATGTGGGTATGTGAGAAAGCTTGCCAGTAGCTTCTCATGGGTCGGTGGTTATTTCCGGGTTTTTCCCGGGTTCTTCCTTCACCATTAATACTGGCCGCCATGTATAGCCTATCGTGTGCTGAAAAATGGCGTTAAACCATACAACAACAACAGCCAGGCTAGTTAATAGAAGGTAGGTCATATTTTTATCTAGCAGTCTTTGGTACAGACATATATTCGGAAGGAAAGAGTAAGATTAAATTGCTTATATTTTGATTTTGAAGCTTTGATTCAATCTATAGAAATGGGCTATGGTATGCATTATTACAAAATGGTGTGCATGGGACGATGGTGGATATGGCTATGGAGATATATATTCGGGTATTTAATCAGCTGTAGAGACTTCTCAAGATCAAATAAGTAAATATTTTGAATTAAAGGTTAGGCGGAAATATGTATCTATATCAGATTCTCTCATTTTCTCTTAGAAATTTATTACCAGTAATGAATAAATATGGTGGAACTGGAATATATGTTGACAATGAATTACAAAATACGATTCTGTTACTTTCTGTTGATGACTTGGTTATGTTTGGAAATACTGTTTTAGAATTTACATAGAAAGATAAAATACACTGGAGCTCGTTTGCGTAAAATGGGGTCTTACTGTAAACATGCAGAAGACAAATAACGTTGTCTTTAGAAACGTTGGTAGAATACACGAGTCTGAAAAGTGGACTGATCGTAATGAGATTATCAGCATTTTAACTTATTACAAGTATCTGAAAGTAATATTTTCTTGTAAAGTGAACCGGTCAAAAGTAGTTCAAAGGTACTGGTACTATACTGAATCGTCTGAACGTCTTCAGAGATGTATTTCGAGACGTTCTTATGGTTTGCCTACCGTAGATCTATAACTCTCGAGGACCATCTGTTACGTGCCCGAGTAACTTCAAACAATGCAACAGATTCAGACACATACCATTGCAAAGACAAGCGTTGCCTGATTTGCAAACATCTGCCTGAGACCAAATCTTTCTGAAGTTCGACAACAGGAGTTAACTACATGATCAATCAGAAGTTAGGATATCAGGAGTTAACTACATGATCAATCAGAAGTTAGGATATCTAGCAAATAATACAAAATATATTATGACATACAAGATCCGACATTCAATATGTTGGCGAAACCATTGATTTCCGAAAGCGAGTGAATAATCACCAAAGCCACACTGGCAACAAAATCACGCGAAAATCGCCAACCACTACAATTCGAATGGACATTAAGTCGAGCCGCTCAAGATGGTACCGATTTAACCTAACCTAGGGTGGACAGACACAGAACACAAAAGTAAGGAACGATACTGGATACTACTATTAAAAGCTCATGGGGAATTTTGCCTAAATGAACAAAATTAACCTTCACGCTGTAGCCATGTCAAAATTATAGCCAGTCATTACTTTTGCACCCGACGCAAAGTTTGCGCTAATATCTACCCAAGTAATTACCCTTTTATGATGCTGTTGTCTTTATTATTATTATTTTAGTTCTTGTCAGTTATCCCGACACACAATTATGTTAACATTTTTCCTTCAAAACCTCCTTGCATAACCCTACCAAGATATAATTTATGGCGTCGATCTCTCGCCACGCTTAATCTCATCCTTAGAGGGGTTGGAGTAGTGACGATATTTTGTTAAATGAAAACATTAAGTTTATAGTAAGGTTTGTATTTTTATTAACCAAATATTTCAAACAGTATTCACATTGGAAGCAAATTAAATCAGTGTTGAAAACATTACAAATTGCTGTTCTGCACTTAACATTAAAAAATATTTCCATTGTCTTTCAGTTATGATGATACAACAAGTGATTATTAAAAAGATCTTAACAACAGAAGCATGTCAATGAAACGTGAATGCATTTCGCAGTAATAAAATAGATATGTAACTACTGTATACTGAATTAACTTACCACTTGTTCAAAATAAATTGCATTCCCCCAGCTTCCATTTGACACAAATGTCAAATCTGACTGACCATTCTCTTCCTTTTGATTAGATAAAACCTTGAGATTCATGAAGATTGCATTAATGCTGATTGAACAGTATGCGTGTATAGATCTGTACATACTATGACGAAGGTTTTTTTAAAACCATATCTTGTTTGGTTTGTTTTGGGGAATCTTCTAAACAAAACAAAAAACAAACACAGCAGCACATTACAATTTGTATCATGTTGATACAAGTAATGTCTTGCCTTATGACACACAATGAATATAATAATGTATGTAAAACAATATATCAGTATCAATGAAAAATTGTTCAAGGAGTGGCATAGCAAGAAATTCTAACATTGCTCCACCCAAAATTAATTCTTGGGTCCCTCCGCCCAAAAAGGTTGTTTGATGGTAATTTCAGCTCCAACCCCTAGTTGTGAGGGTTGCTTGAGCGATTGCTAAACCACTTAGTTTAAGGAATTAATTGCAAATGGAACTTTTTAGGTAACATTCAGAGATGTCCAATATTGGCCAAAACATCAGCCTTACCCCATCAAAGAAGATGGTTGATGTTTGTCAAAATATGGGTTGTAATGAACTATACATCAATGTCAATGAATTCTTGATCAAGGAATCAATTACAAACTGAACTTTTATTTGATCTAATCTCAGAGACACTTATTTGACAAAATATCCTCACCAACCCCACCCCTCTTTCATATAAAGAAGATGGTTTTTTTGGTTTTAAATCTTTGGCAAATGAAGGCTGTCATATATCGCCTTACATCAATTTCGACGTAAAAGGTATCAAGGAATCGACTGGAGAAGGAATGGTTGAGATGTGTAAAAAAGCAATATTAACCAAAATATCGTTGTGTGTACCCTTTTCCTTCATCTTCGCCTACTAGAAAAACTGTTTGTGAAACTAATTATATAACCGAATGGGTGCTAAAGCTTGAACACAAAATAACGACTGCTATAGTTCAAATTGAAAGTATTAGTTAAGTTCACATTGTGCCACTGCGAAAAAGAATATTAAAGGAATAAAGGTGCCGTGGTTAGAATAACTAGATCTCTTCATATAAGGCCATTTGATTTTGATTACGTAGCAATATGGCGTCGGCGTTCACCTGACTTAGTATATCGGAGTGCAAAGCATGGAGTATACGAAGTAGGGAACCAGACTACCTCGTCACTTGTTCACTTGTTCACAGCTTCGAATTCGGCCAAACATATTACTTGATTCGTTATTTGATAGACGCAAGAACCCATTCGTCTATTATTGCTGCACAACTTTGGCTTGTTATATTTCTTGTTGCAAATTGCCCTTAGTGATTCTAACATGTAAATATGTAGGAGTCCGTAACTCTTCGTGTTAATATTTGTTTTGCATCTCCCACCACGATGAAGCTTGCTTAGCGCCAAACGTTTGGAAACCATTTTGAATATCTCTCTCATTTGGGCAACTCAAATTAGTCTTAGCAATTTTGTAAATATGGGTTTGCTTTTGTGTGGATATCACATGATATGAGGTATGTTCACTTATACATTGTGCAAATTAGACAACGGTTTATTCATTGGAACATGCACAAATGGCAGGATGAAGTAAATGGATCAAGCCCATTAAAGAATTATAAGAATTATAATAAAAGTCGTGTATGTGAACAGTATGTTCATGAATATAACGAAATAAGACGGCAAGCACTCTTTATATTAGGAGTACCTTACAGGCGCACAACAAAGCATCAATAGGATACGCATATCATCTTATTTATGTGTGACAGCATGGAAATTGAAGAGTTCCGTGTTTATGAAAATGCCCAAAATATTCAGAATTAAGATTCAAGTATCTTGTAAAGTATTATTATTAGGACCCATCTTAGTGTTTTGCCATATACTTTGTAATAAATCTGATGAGGTATTCAGACAAACAGAACATTTTTTTTACCTTGAAGCAAAGAACAAATACATTACATTTTCTGTAATTATGTATAATTTGTCATATGTATGTGATTATATGACTTGCCACCGTACTGTAGAAATAGAATATACCAAAGTGTGTCCCTTCCAATTATATCTTTTCTTTACTGAATAATTTTGCACTTGAACCAATGGCTCTACAAAAATAATAAAGTTCGTATGCATGTTGTGAGAGTGAGAAACGAGAGCGTTGACTGTCTACAAAGTCCATAAAATACACACACACCCAAAAAAATCGCATTTATGCAGCCACTGAAGAAGTAATTGCAGGCATCTACAATGTTAAGTTCAAAAATTCATCTCTCCAAGCAGCGACACCTTCGTCATGCCAAATCGGATCGTTGTCGTTACTTTTCCTGTTCAACACGACAGTGTGATTGGCTGCAAGACCAGCTTTGCGGATATCTGCAAAAATCTGAATATACGGTTGAGAGGAATCGCTCACGAAACCGACAAATTATTTAAATGAAGATGACCCCGATTCCGCAGAAATCAAAGGTTGAAATTGGGAGTGATAATAGTTACAGCGAGTGTTCGTGCATCTCCTGTCGAGGTTCTGGCGATTGTAATGGTATTTTGGATATTTGCATGGCGACAGCTTTCTGATGCATCTTAGACTGGCTAGCTGATCTTGCGTAGTCATTAATGTATCTTGCTAGTCGGAGAATTGTCGTACCAGCGTTGAGGTTGTCCAAACAATCTTCGATTTCCTTTTCTTCAGCGAGACAACGTGCGGAGTTCAACGACGTTATGGTGTCGTTATTTATTAATTCAACCTTGATATTGGCGGCGTAATTGTTATTATTGTTATACGTTTTCCAAGACGTATCCTGCATTTGTAATTCTATACGGTTGCTTTGATCGGGCACCATAGCAGGATAAGAATAACGATGAAAGTCTCACTTGCTTCCATCTACTAACAGAAGCGCATCAATGTCGAACGTCGTATAGGATTTGTCTCTAATCGTTGTAGTCAATCACGAATTGATTGCAACGCCTGCTATTCCACATTTTGCAACAATCCAAAACGACCTTTTGATGCTATCAACTACCAACATTGCAACCTATTTAGCGATCGGTGCTACCGGAAGCCCTTTGGGCTCCAGTGAACATCACCACCAAGACCATTTTTGTAATATATCGCTCACCACCAAGACCATTTCCGTACTATGTCGCTTAAACGGGTTTTGTTGCGTTGACAAAACACACAAGTTTCACATATAAGCGTTCGACTGTTACTTTATTAAATATCATGTCAATCTCAAACGTAATGATCCATGAGCGAAAACCGAACATACACGATGTGAGGATTGTTACATGGAAGACAGGCGGGCGTGGAAATTATCGACACAAGATCACTTGGGATTGCATTGAGAAGAACCCGATATATAACCCTTTTTGAGATTGTTTGAAGCCCCGCACAAAACCAACTGCTGACAGTGTCAAAGTCTAGATTAACCCGATTCGTCGAGGTGATGCTAACACTATCTGGCGCGATATTACATCCTATGCGCAAGATTTCTTCGCGCTCGGGAATCTTCTTTATATCTTCGAGTCAGCTGAGTACCGTTCTCAACGATGAATGTCCGATGTCAACTGCGTAATGTGCAAATTTGATCAAGATGGCAGAGTATTGTGTTGGCTCGTGTATGTATTTGAGTTTTTGCCGAACGCTAACAAAATCCTTTTTCGGATGTCATTATTGATCCATTCGATCAATAATTGGTGTCGGGAAAACCACGTAGAATTCAGATTTCGTTGACGAGATTGTAATTATCGAGATGGCGCTAGGAGTTATATTAGCAACGTCACTCTGCATCGCAGCACTGATTTCGCGAAGAAATGAAAGCTCACCAGGACTCCTCATTATATACATCATGTATGTCTTCAAAGACCTCAAGCATTATTGCAGGAAAAGTTCTCAGATCCATCAATCTGTCGGTGGGCAAGCGCTAACAAATATATGTAGCCCCACTGATCACTTCTGGCGCGTTATGGCCGGCGAGAACCGATTCAAAGTTCGTTGATCTGCTGGTCTACAGACAATTTAAAAGCAGCGGGTTTGAGTTCTGCGTAGGAAGCGCTACAGCCCATAGACGGCTTTACTGTTGCACGTTTACATCCAGGGGAAGCTCCGCTTCTCCAGCCGTAGGTTCCACTAAGATCTTTTCCACGTCTGGGTAGTTTATGGGTGCCCTTTTCCCAGGGGAGTTTGAGTGACTGGCAAAAATTTTCCCAGTATGATTGTGTTACTAATGCACCAATTAGAGCTTCAGGATCTTTATAAACTCGGTCCGAATAGGATTATCACTGGCTATTCTATTATTTCTAACCCATTCCTGACATACATTTTAAGCAATTCACTTTTGAGTCTACTTGAACGCGTGTCAGTAATTCGTGATCTAACACAATAGCTTTCAAATTACTGCGGTAGGGCAAGTTAGAGGTGAACTTGGAAGGGATCAAAATATTATCTGGCTTGCAAACTTCGTAGTACTGACTCAGTATGGTCCGTCGATGCATATACGGTCTCGGACCGGAAACATATTCCACGTAAGCCAGTATGCTACCATTTGGCGTCGTCACTAAGTGGACTTCGTACACCGAGCAGGGCAACTGAGCGAGAGGAATTGCAAATCGTTCCTGCGAATAATACTCATCTACTGTCAAGCCTCTACGCGTAGTGATTTCGTCAGGGAAAATCCTTCGCTTGACATCCAGTGGAGAGAGGCTTACCTTTGTGCAATGATATACACCCATGCCATATTTCTTTCAGCGAATAAGATTTCCTGCGTGTGCGAATTCAGGTCGTTACTCAAGACAATCTACACGCATGTTATGCCTTAAATCTTTCGCTACCATAACCCGGGTAGCTCCTTTGTCTTTGTATGGTTTCACCACAGCTGCCACTGGCAAGACAAGAGCCAACTATGATCGAGCACATTTTAGGTCGCAGTTCCATGTATTCCTTGATGATCTTCTCTACACATTCTTCTTTGAATTTCCTCACAGAGTTCTTCTTCTGAACACTCAACGGTTCCAAACAATACATTAACGACTATATCAGGGTGAGTCATCAGGCTTATCAATGTCAGTAACCTTAGCAGAAATTCTATTTTACCAAACTTGAGTTCACCCAGGCGCTGTTTGTGTTTTCCAGGCCGGTCTGTTTGATCGCTTACAAGGATCAGTGCGGATAGGATGGCTCATTCGAAACACTGACTGTTGCTGTTTTCACTTTTGTTCTTGCCCGTGGTAGAATAGGCGCTGGTGTTAGAATACAACTTGAACCGCGAAAAAGCGTATAGGGGGAAATATGAAGATGAAATTCCACGTATCTAGCAAGAGTTCATCCTGAACAAGTTTGGGTGTATTTTTTCGCCTTCTCGATGATCTCACCAAAAGCTTTGCAGGTTTCGTAATTGTTTACTTCAATATCTTCACGGTTCAAGATTGTACGGAACCACTGCGAAATCACGGTACCAACATTTTAAACACGCCAGCTTCTAAAAAAATCAAGGCTTTCCGTGGGGTAAAGCGGCATAATGAAGTTCTCACCGAGAACAATGTTTACCATGTAGAAGTAACAATTGCTGATATGATCTGTTGGCTCTCTCCAGCATATGTGGGGGGCTCACCTCATGTTCTGATCTCCAGTTTCGCACCCAAAATAAAGGTGATAGGTTTTCTTAACTATAGTGGTTATACTCCGCTTTTGTTATGCAAAAGCCACTTCAACACAAACATAGCAGAAGTTATCTCCATTGTTCACACAGGTACTAGGCATCTCTGCTCACTTTGGCCAAACAGAAATGTGTCCTTTTGCAGAATCAAAAACTGACAAATAAAAGAGCACATCACTACATGATTTCTAGAACTGATATATGGCAATTGGTTCAACAGAGTGATGTAAGCTTTGTTATGATTGCATCATCCATGACTTCCAGGTCAAGTATGATGCAATACCAGCTTCTGACTGCATTGTTCATTGTTTTGCATAAAAGGCAAGTATTGACCAAACCCAGTCTTAGATTTATTCATAGATCCAGTCAAAGATGTATTTTAGTCATTTCTGGTTTAAATTGAGATCCCTTCCCTTTATAACTCACTTCTCTTCCGCCATTCCCAAGTCAAGGGTCTTATATACTGACCCATATCATGACTTTAAAACTAGAGCCAATAAATAATTTTAAGCATCATATTTGTTCTCAGTAACCCAGAATTAGTAAAGTTTTTTTACATTTAATTTGGAAGCATTTTGTCTGTAGACCAGTGTAATATAATGTATATATTATGGTGTTTTCTTGATATTTTTTAGCTATTTGAGAGCCGGAAATGTAAATAAAATCCCATGCCCATACCCCAGAATAATAAACTGTTGCCCCTAATATAAATGCAGTAATCAGTAATACGTATCACGGTATGTTAAATAATACCGCCGTACAGTTTTTCGTGTAACCCAGCTCTCTGGAGAGAGAGAGAGAGAGAGAGAGAGAGAGAGAGAGAGAATAAGAGAGACAGGGAGAGAATTAAATGGAAGGGAGGGAGGACTTTGAGGATGGGGAATGGCTGGCATGAAGAGTGGAGAAAAGGGTGAAATAGTAGGATCAGGATATGAACGCCTTAGGAATAGAGCGAAGGGGGAACGTTGAATTTCTTGGAATGACAGAGCAGGGAGACAATAACGGTTTTCTAAAAAACACATTTTGAGGTGTCAACTTGAATTTGTTATTATCTTTAATTTATAGCAAATAATTTATGATGGCATGCACTAATTACATTTTTTGTTGGTTTGTTTGCTTGTTTCTTGAATACTCGACTTTTTCCCTATTAACAAGCTAGTATATAATGTAATGCAGTCTGACAAAAATGGCCCTTGGCTGTAATGCTCAAATAAATATATAAATTTCTCCCTTTCATAAACATACCAATGTGTATACATTTCTCCCATACATACGAATGCATAAAATGTTATCCCTTACATGCGCATGTATATAAATTTCTCCCTTACATACGAATATATATATATATATATATATATATATATATATATATATATATATATATATATATATATATATATATATATATCCCTTACATAAGAATAGTATATACAATTTTTCCATTACATATGAAAAGCATATACAATTTTTCCATTACATATGAAAAGCATATACAATTTTTCCATTACATAAACATACGAATGTAACAACTCTATCACACAATACAGAGTTGTTAAGGCTTCAATATTGCGATGATACCATAAATCCAGGCAGCCGAGATACAAACATGATAATATATAGGTTTTGCACAAAGGGAGATAACTAACTTTATCCTTATGACGCATAAACCCCAAGTTTGTGCTCTTTAAGTATATATTTTTCATGATTTCAAATAGATAAGGCATGGGGAAAATGCTTTTGAAATAGCGCGTCTAAGAATGCGTGCAACATAAACTCTACCGACAGCACCTTAATTTGCAGCAAATAATAAAAGTGTCATAAAATAATTGCAAAATATGTTGGACAAGCTAAATAAATAAACTTTTGTCACTGCTTTTGTATTTTCCGTCACGGTGGTGCATCGATGGGTCAGTACTTACATTCCGAATTCAAAATGAATGGGTTGCAGGTTCGAAGCTAGGAACTGACTCTTGAGATAATAGGTTAAATGGCTATAAACCTAAAATCCAAACCAAGATAGCATTGTGGGTATCTTTGAAGCACATCAATAACTCTTGCGCGGAGTACCTCTGAAGTCTAAAAAAAATCCACTTTATTATTCTTGCCTAAGTCCTGAATAGTCTTTCATTGCTGAGGTTCGTGTGTGTGTGTGTGTGTGTGTGTGTGTGCGTTTGGGTTTTTAAGGTAGCTTTAGCAATATCTCAGTCATATCGCTACAATGTCTGCAGTGTAGCAGTTTATAAACAAGTATCATCATGTCCCATCCAGTCACATTATCCTGACACCAGGCCGACCAGTCAAAGAATTAACCTCTTAAAGCTGAGTGCCAAGATACGCAGCTGCTAGTGCATTTTTTATAAGTCTTTGCGATGATTCGGCCGGGGTTCGAACCCGCGACCTCCCGCATCCGAGGTGGACGCTCTAACCACTTCGCCACCTGAGCGGTGTCATGAGGTTTCATTATACAACAACTAATCGATCTATTTCGATGAAGGCATAGATGTGATTGATCATTTCAGCAAGTTTTCGAAGTCTGGTATGGTCGGATATTAAACTATGATGAAATACTAATAAATAGTGACGGAAAAATGACTTGAAAAATTGAACTTCTTGTTAGCCATGAACAATGCTGACATAGTAGTTTATGAAACACCGGATGTATTTGTCATGTAGGTCTATATTATTGATGCAGGTGGATTACATGTTTATCTTGCAAGCTTATTATTCAGTATATTGTTTGCAGACCAGCCCAGGTCAGATACCACAGTGAGTCTCCTGGCCAAGCTGATTAAAATTGACATATGAAGCAGATAGAAGAGGCTTCGATAGAAGTTTTATGTTATGGCAACAATTGGAATTTCCAGTGGACTTAGTTTTAGTAACCTTTCATATAAAGAGTCGCATTTCATGTTAGAAAGAGAGTTATATTTGGAGACGATGCGTTTCGAATAAAATTTTTGCTCTCATCGATCTGAAGGCTTTAATCTGATTGGTGAATCAAAAGGCCAATAGAACATGACCTCTTGTCGGTGTCAACCAGATCTTCGTTATGTCACTGAGCTTAACTTTTTATCAGGCTATTCGCTGGGTAGAGACTTTAAAAATTGAAGCACCGTTAACTACCAATCAACTATAATCAAATTGTGTAATAAATGAAGATTAAATATAACCGTTTTCAGAAAACAATAAGATCGATTGATTATGTATCCCGATCTGTACCATGAAAATTCAACTGCTACAAAAGATGGTTGGTGCATTCTGCATAATACTGGAAAAAGGTTTACAGTCAAAACGGACCCAAACCGAAATGTACCCATGTGAAAACGTACCCAAACCGAAAATCACCCAAATAAAAATGTACCCAGACCTAAATGTACCCAAGTCAAAACGAACTCAAGTCAAAATGTACCCATGTCAAAACGTACCCATGCTAAAACATGACCCACACTCGCTTTAAAGAATGACAAAATTTCAGTGTATTGTGTTTCTCGACAGTGACCAGCCTAACGAACAATGGAAATTAGCAGACGCAGTGGAACTATCTTACCTTATAATCTTCTTCAAAGCTCATTAAGAAAAACGTCTTTAAGTTAAGAAGTAACGCATGAATATATTTATGTTGTGTTTTCCTGTCGTGAAAATTCTACCAACTGATCTGAACCATGTTTGATGACTGCTTCATGTGTTTAATCAGTAATCAAATGCACACGTTCTATAAAACCATTAAGGTCACTTTGAAAATTAATTCCATTTCGCATTGGAAACAGATATGTATACATCTGATGAATTAAAGCTTTCTTTTGACTTTTCATTTAAAAAAAACACAAAAATATTTATGTTGCGTCTTGATTTACGTTGCGTGCCATTTTTACCATATCGTATTTTATTTTTATTTCCATTGCGTTCAATAATTTCAATTGTGTATTTAAGTTATACCAGCTTGAATCGTCAGTAATACTCTGTTACTGTGACAATTAACTGTTCATGATCACAAAATGCCGAAAATACCAAACATAGAAGCACCGTAAATTTAACTGGATGTTGTTGATTTTTTTATGCGATTCAACACATATTTCCAGTTCGCTTGTGCGTATGCTATACATTTTATAATGTAATAATTGCATTTTATAGGGCTTCAGTGCAAACAGATGCAAAAGCATATAATGCAAGAAAATTGTCAGCCAGTGAACTTTTTGTGGAATTAGCATCTCTGCCGAACGTTATATTGGATTTGGGTGGCTTGCAGGTGTTGAATTTGTCAAGATCAGCTGATCTGATTAATATAAAGGTGTAAAGGAATACACGGATTTTAATGCAGCTAAATATTTTATAATACTCCTTAAAATCATTAGTATTTAACAAAAAGAAGTAAAGTATTACTGATGATTTAAGCTGGTATCACTAAATTAGGCAATGGACAAATTGAACGTAATGGAAATAAAAGAAACAACAAAATGGAAACATGGAACGCAACGCAAATAAAGACGCTGTTGAAGAAGTTGTCAACCATGGTTCAGATCAATTGGTAAAATTTTCTCCACAGGAGAACACAACATAAATATATTGAAACGATACTTTCTAATTTAAACGTGTATTTCTTAATCTGCGATGGAGCAAGACTAGATCATAAGTTAAGATAGTTCCGTTGCGTCTGCCAATTTCCATTGCTCATCAGGCCGGTCACTGTCATATGAAACACAATACATGTACACTAGAAATGTCATTATTTAAAGCGAGTGTGGGTACGTTTTGACTTGAGTACGCTTTGACTTGGTTATGTTTCGATCTGGGTATGTTTTGACTTGGTCATTATACATTGGGGGAGGGGCTCGAAGACTTAATTTGTTTAAACCAAAATTTTTCTGTCCTGCACTAAAACTTGAAGATATACTCTTGCCTTGATTTCTAAAATGAAATACATTATCCTATCTTTTTCCTTAAACAAATAATTCTTAAGATAAATAAAACATTATGGTCAGAAACAAAATATCACCCCCCATCACCAACAACATGCAACATAACGGTCGGTCCCTGGATTTTAAGATTCCTTGTTTCTTTACTAAGTTGTATAGAGCTAGGGTGCACAACCATTTTCGGCCAAGGGCTAGACTGCATTTTTTAAGACCACTCGAGGGCCGCAAACACTAATTTCTTTAATATAATTACTGTTCACGGGCTATATTTCTGTGTTGTTTTAATTTGCCCTGAGGGCCGGACAGGACACGTTCGCGGGCTGGATCCGGCCCACGGGCAGGGGTTGTACACCCCTGGTATAGAGCTTTAGGTATTATAACTGGAACAAAATAAGCTAATCTAATGTTCGTATAGTTGCTCTCTCTCTCTCTCTCTCTCTCTCTCTCTCTCTCTCTCTCTCGTTGTGTTTACCATGAAGCAGCACATCAAATCATACAGCTTGTAGAGACAGTATAACATCTTCATCCCATTTGTGGGCCACTTTAATTCACGCTCCAGCATATATTTACTTTTAATTCCATATTCAAAACATGTTGTTGTCAACACCGTCTTAGAAACTTTATAAACGCATTACCAATCTCAAGTACTAGCTGTTCATTATCACCTCAGTATAGGATTTAAGTGGGCGCAGGCGTCTTTTGTCTTCTAATGGTTCTACTGTGTTTGCAGTGTGTTTGTGTTAAAGACATGGGTTGGCAAGGTAAATATATCCATGCCACATGGAGACCGTTGAGAATACGAATGGGTCTTGTGAATACATTCCACAATGAAGGTTGTTTGGTCCACTCTGCTGTAAAAGGGTATTTCTTCTGACTGACTATCACATATCGCATGGCGTATATATAGGTTTTGGGTAATTGTCAGCGACTGGTGAAATACAGTGCTATTACACTCGCTTTACGCGTTAATGTTCGGTACTTAACTGATAAGGCACGTGCTACGTTAGTGGACGTCTAACCAGTCTAGGTGGTTTTCTTCTGATACACTGTACTTCACATGCAAGACCTATTATTTCTCCACCAGCATTGTCGGAAGCAGACTACATGCATTTCAACACTGATCCGACGACACACTGTCTAATAACAAGGGTGACTCTTAACATCGTTGATGAGTCAAAGTTATCAACAGATTACTCGGAGAGTAAACATATTAGAAACAAACAAAAAATCAAAGTCACAAAATAGCACGGTTGTAATACGTGTTTTTCGTGCAGTCATCTGTTTTCATTTGGTCTAAGCGCCTTAATCACGTGTATTAACATCGTGCACAGAGCAAATATATAACTGTGACAACTGCCCAATCTAGCTCTGGACTAGTCCATGTTTTGTTGACATAAACTTGTACCATTGTGCGGAATTTCCATATATGTATGCCTGCAAGTTCTGAGAACTTGGTGTACAAATGACGCAAATTAGACAAAGTCAAAAGTAAAAAGAACAAAGAAGAAAATTTAAGAAAGCTGGCATGTAACTTACCTCTGGTTGTAAATTACAGTAAGGTTTCGATAGGAGGCCCAGAAAGGGCTAACGGTCATAACTCATTAAATGCCCTTTCTTCCTTATTGATAATCCTTTTCTTTTTAATTTTGGTACAGTTCTTCAATTACTCAAGCTTTACTATGCTCGTAGTGTAGTTTTCACATAGTGCCGCCGTGCGGATGGAGTGGGTCTAAGAATTGAATGGTATTATATCAACTGACCACCACAGTTGTATTATTGGGTTAGTGATCCAAGATCTTGGATAGTGTTTACGCATGAAATGGACTTCAGGTACACACACTCCCCCACTTTCCCCTAGGTATCGAGGGAAGAGGTAAAAGGGTACAAAAAAATTGGATGCCACTATATTGTTATCGCGGATATTATAGTGGTAACTTTGAAGATATTTCACAGATGACAAAAAATTGTGTCTATCATACAGTGGTTATATTTTGTATGGGGCTTCCTGTGGTGTACAGATCTGGATAATTCCAGTGAGATCTCTGATTCCTCTGAAACATTAATTGGATCAAAGGAGTCAACAATCAGGGCATCGCCAAAACAATGAAAGTAGTTATGGTCCTAGTTGCTCAGCTTATCCGCAGTACATTAGACCTAAAATAGTTTTCTTGCCACATCATAAAATACGATCTTTGTATTCGTATTTAAATATGATAATCAACAAGAATTGTAAGTTCTGTTTTATAACTATGAAATTATTACTGCAAAATATCAGCTTTATTGGTCTCGTAGACTATTTTGTGCATATGTCAATGAATTCCTTAACTGATAAATGATGGAGGACAAAAACACGTAGATCCTATTTTGTTTATCGACACATTGGGCCTAATCATAACCGTGACGAACGTCAAACTTAGTTCAAACAAAATAATCCATTTGGACCACGTGATTGCCTGCACTTCATTATTTGGCCTTGGTAATTTCGTACATGAGAAGCGTATGACCTTGCTTATAAGCCAAGTCAAACTGCAAACAACAAAAATCCTGATCTACCGTAGCACAATGTGCCTGTAGATCAACGTCTATGTTGATTGTGCTTCTGATTACTCCTAACAAACTGCACAGATCCAGATCTGCCGGCGCATTATGCGACGGGAGATCTGGGTATGTGCAGTTTGCAGTTGGACAGAACGTATAAGCGAATACTGTATGTATATCTAATAAATCCAATATCGATCAACTTGCATGTCCTTCTGGCTGATTCAGCTCTTACGATTTTTGTTTCCATTTTATCACCTATTTTTACCATGTGAAATTAAATGAGCACATACACTATGCAAAATAATTAATTTTTTGTTCGCAACTTATTAAATATTACTATATAATGGCAGTTATCATGATGTATTTGGATACTCCTAGCAGTTATCATGATGTATTTGGATACTCCTAGCAGTTATCCTGATGTATTTGGATATTCCCAGCAGTTATCATGATGTATTTGGATACTCCTAGCAGTTATCATGATGTATTTGGATACTCCCAACAGTTATCATGATGTATTTGGATGCCATGATGTATTTGGATACTCCTAGCAGTTATCATGATGTATTTGGATACTCCTAGCAGTTATCATGATGTATTTGGATACTCCCAGCAGTTATCATGATGTATTTGGATACTCCCAGCAGTTATCATGATGTATTTGGATATTCCCAGCAGTTATCATGATGTATTTAGATACTCCTAGCAGTTAACATTAATTACAATGTACAGTTTGTGCCAGGTAGTCTGAAGCCAAAAAGATAAGTGTAATGACGAAAACGGGAACGTAAACATTAACCTTGCTTTACTATATTATATAAATTATATACAATTGGAATATCATCCTTCTTGCTGAAAAAGAATTTTAAAAAAAAAAAAACAACTGAATATAATTTATACAAGTTTAATGTGATTAGACGCCATAAATTGTGAGAGCTAGTTCTATTCACGCTGCACGGAACATCGTCGTCACTTCTAAATGAGAGGCGGGAAAGGCCCAGAACGATTTCGTGTTAAACTGCACATTTTCTACTCAGTGTCCTCGCCTCTCAACAGATTCACAGCTGGTGCAAGCTTATAGCTATTTTTGTGTGCTAAAACTATACGCAGAAAATGACTGAAGTTACAACAACAAAGGCTGACCTCGGAACATCCGTCTAAATTGATGTAAGAACAATAGCAGACATTTGTACAAGAAAGTAACTGATTTCAACTTATATCCAGTAGCGTTTTGAGTTCGAGGGAAGAAAGAAATGATAACACCGTTTGGAGTAGTTTGAGACATGTTGAAATTCGGCACCGTGTCCACCTTTTCTGCCAGTCGATGTTGTGCACTCAAGGGATGGGAGCTGGAATGAGGGGGTTGGGGGCAAGGTCACTTCACCCGAATCCATTCAATATATATGTATTGTTACAAGTACTTTCGCAGATTTTTTTACAAGTGTAACGGAAAGGTCTAAGTGATGTTACGATCAAGTGAATCAAACTAGATCTGCTGAAGTGAAGGGAATCCAAATTATTTCCATCAAAGGAAGATAATGAATCGTACCAGCTGCACATTTTTTAAGGTAAATTGCGCTTTATAAAGGAGGCAAATGAATCACAGAGATTTATTAACGAAATTTGCCAAAATTTAATGTCGTGACAACGAAAGGGACATCATTGAGTGTTATACCCGAACGTCAACTTTTTTTCTTGGCTCAAACGTGCTTACCTATCAAGCCAAAACCTATTGTCATGCGTTTGGCGTGCTTATTATCGTTGTGCCTACGGTCTGAAGGAAGATGTCTAATTCGAATAAATGATTTCTATAAAGCTGTTAGTATGTAAATTGAATTATACTATCCGACTAACTATAAATACTGGTGACATTAAATTTTAAGATGGGTGATTGTACAAGGTATACAGGTGTGTAAAAAGTTATCTAATCCGTTATTAGCATGAATCATATTATGAGAGTTTTTTGACGATCTGACCAAGACGGAATCAACCTGAAACACGGTAAAGTTCACGAACGAAAAATGATAGATCTCGAAGATAAACGGTGACCTCTTCTCCGCCATTTTACTTCGTTACATAAGTTACCACATAATATGTCGGTCCCATGTGTCCACCATTTTTTTATATATTGAACTGAGAATAATCCTTGGTTATGTTTTTGTCAGAACGATGATTGGACTGATCAAGATCAATAGTAAGTTCAGCATATTTTGGTTGACTAATCGGATCATGGAAGTTATTGAACTTTGTTGATAAATCTGCCCGCAATTTTTCAAGATAATTAAAATATTTACTACTGTCGAACTTGACAAGCGAAGGTTTTAGTTTGTCAAATCCTCTACCATAATATACTCACGAAATTCCATTGTTAATTTCAACTGTCAACTGCTGACCGTCAAGTTTTAGATTTCTAACTTTACTGCTACTGCCATCTGTCTCTGTTAATTTTTCTAACATTATTTCTTATTTTTAGACAAAATTCATTTAAAGACAATCCTAGTCGGTACCACAACCAAAGATAACATCAAGTATATCAGACTTTGGATGTGTGCGATAATGACCAAGTGCAAGTGGATCAATTCCGTTTTCACAATACCATTTTTCAACAAAATTTGACAATCCACGTTTTACAAGAACATCAGTTTCAAGTTTATGATGATTTGTTCTAATAGCATTTGTTCTAACAAAACCAGCTCAACTATAGAGCGTATTTGTAATCGATACAATTTATTTTTAAAAAATAATTAACAAATACTTATGGTATTCCTGCTGCTTTTTTGTTACTTTATTATTAGCTAGTCGTACGGCATACATTTTTTAACGCAATCCAATAAACTCAGCAAAAATCATAAAAATCATTTCATCTTTTTATTTTCCAATAACTTTCTTCTTATCGTTACAATGAACCCAACTGTCGCTATGATAATCTAACAAATCAAATAATTGTCCGTTATCAAATGTTTCTTGATAAACATCATCGGTAAAATTTCATAAACTAACGAATCTGTATCAGTAAACAATAATTTGCTTGATGGCCAATTAACCTTTACAAAATTGTAGTGAAAATCTTACATGAGCCATATGGATAAATCAAGCACAGAAGCACCAACATAAATCGGCTTATTCAACTTCAACTTTGTTTTACGCCGCTGTATTGCAACAGGATTTTCGTCAAATGTTTTCATACTGATAAAAATCGTCATCGGAAACAATTTTATTTCTCCGGTTGATGTCATTAATAATTTCAATATTGACTCGCTTTCTAATATTTTTCATTTTCTTGCCAAGAACAGATTTGTTCATTAACTTGAAGAAAGTTTTCTCAAAACCTGCTTTGCAATTGCCCTGCGGTTCATATTAGAATCAATACATCCTTTCATCCACGGTGATTGACTAAATATTAGCAAACGATAAACTTTTCGTAAAATCAAACCGGAATCAAAAGCTTGTTTTAAATTGTTATTGTGCAAAACATAATTTCGTTTGTCAAACAAATTTGGAACAAAGTTTTTCACCATTGAGTTTTGACGATCACCTGCCATCAACTGCTGTTCCGATGACAACAAAACTGTAATTGATAATCATGGACCACGCACAAAACGGATAATCGTTATGCAAATCATGCAGCGACTCAGTATAGTCCAAATCAACCTGAAAAAAGCAAACATTTTCTGGTATCTTTTCTCAGTTTCCGCTTAATCTTTCCTGGAGAGATCCAACGAAACCAACCATAAGGCATTGGTTCAGACATTGCATAAACATACAAATTATTTTTGTCAAGGTAAATAATAAAACTTGATGTTAAATTCTTATTAAAATCTTTCATGTACTTTTTTGTTATAACACTTATTCCACCACTGATTCCTCGTTCAATAAAGTTGAACATGTCAACATTTGTTAACAATTCTAACTTTATCCCGCTAAACTTTAACAAAGCGTCCCACGATACATCTGGTGCAGAATAATACCAGTAAGGATCATTGTCAGATATATTTGCATTTATTGTGATGAATAAAACTTATCTCAGTCGGGTAATTGTGTTTCATCAAACTTACTCCAATCGTCAAGATACTCGTACGGAAATACTATTTTTTTTAATTAATGCGACATATTCGCCACCGAAATAATCTTGTAGATTATCAAACTTGCTGCAACCTGGCAAGAGGACGTTCAAAAATGCTGCCATAAATTGCAGGCTGTCAATAAATCTTAATGTACCTAAAGCAACTTACATGTACTTTCCAATTTTGTTTGGAATACATTTGATCACGTTATCAAGTCCATAATTGTTATAACTGACTTGACGAAAACTTTCAAAAGCATCTGCTAGTAACGAAACATCTGTTTTCAAGTATAAACCATGATAATCACCAAAAGTTTTACAAACGAATTTATTCCAAATATCGAGCGCGTAAACTGTGCACGTGCTCAACATATTTCTCGCCCCGATCAGAATTTTTATCTGATGGATTTAACACAGAAAGAATGGCCCACATAAAACATTTAATATTTTATTTTTAACGTTAACGCAACATTTTTGGTTTTTATTTTCTGTGGAAGGTCAACATACGAGCTACCACGTAACGCACTGTATATTATTTTGTAAAACAGTATCTTCTCGGGAATTGTTCCAAATTTCCAACCTGAACCCGATGAGGAATATTTATCAATTTTATTTATTAATTTTCTGATGAATTTCGTCAGCAAGCAAAGAAAGATTTGCTCCAAACAAAACACGTTTGGATTTTGTTCCAAGATATGGATCAGCAATTTCTTCATCGGTGGTTTCTTCAGTAACATATAATTTTAAAAATAGTACATACTGAACAAGAATTTTAAGGCTCTTGTGCAAATCAAGTTCACCTTTTCTTGTTGCTTAAAGTAAATGATAAAAAAGAGTGTTGATGTAAAGTTTTCTAGTACACGCTGATTATCAAATCTGTAGGTATTGTCAAATCATGTAAAAGCTGTGGCAATATTAACAGGTGCTCCAATTAGGTCTCTTTTCGCAATATCGCGAAATTTCAAAATCGTATTTATTGGTTTTACAATTGATCAATATATTTTGTTCAAAATAAATACATTTAGAGATATAAAACCCTATTGTAAGTAATGATAAAATTTTTTGCCAGTGAGTGCGAACGAGATGGAGTATTATGATGTGCATCCGAAATATAACTTGAATGCGGGAAATATGTTAGGGTCAGTGATCAACATAAAATCAAAAGTACATTTTGATTATCCAACACCAGAAGGATTTAAAATATCAGTAAAATCAGAAGCGGGAGACGAAGTCTCCGGAGATCATGTGGAGTTGTTTAGGAAAGATTTCATTGAGCCGTTGTTTTGTTATTTTTATTTGCAGCACAAAGCAAGTGAGTAACATATTCCACTGCCTAATAAAAAAATATAATTTGTGCGCCGAGGTGACTGACAACTAGCTCTTAAACATTGTATGGTGCAACTGGAACAACGCTAGTGTCCAGGTAACTTCAATATCTTCGGTTGATCCAATAGCTCGTTCGCTGTCCTTACTAACGTAAAAGTAAAAGTAAAAGATTGGGTACATCATTATAAACTCCTCTATTGATATTTGTGAATCGCTGTCAGCATCTTGATATTTTTGCATTGCTTCCATCAAGTACATGTACGGCCGGTGTTACATTTCTGTTAGCATCTGCGGCAAAGTTACATTCCAGTGCTCGTTCAGGATATTTTTTTGGGTTCATTCTTGCAAATATTCGCCTAACATCAACGTTATCAAATATGGTGTTGTTTTGCAATTGAATACCACGCCGTGCTTCTTGTTGAAATAAGCAAACAAGTGTCGTAACATTTGTTCGCTTGGCTCAGTTGTAATACGCCACGTGTAGTCGTTTGTATTTGGAATTGCGGTCAGGTATATTTTATTTTATTGAAAATATAGCTTCGCTGTGTACCACGTCAGCGCTGACACAAGTTCTATGGATTTAGTCATTGACGGCACAATTATTGGCATCCACAATGCAAGTCTGGAAATTACAAACTGTGCGTCTAAACCACCCATTCTAATCAAACGTTCGGATTGTTCTGCTCGATCAAAAATAAGTGTATGTTTTAGTTCACGGAAAAAGTTGTTGTAGTCGCAGCAAAATCCAAAGATTGTGCTCAGGGGTAACATAATTGTTATTTGATGTGATTCTGTGGCCAGTGCTTTTTGTTTGGCATCACCCTCATTTTAGTTCGGTCGTCGCACATTGCTAATTGCACTTCTTAATGCAGCTGCAGTTGCAACAACGGTTTCACTAACTGAGCTGCTTGATCAGTACCGCCTGGTGTTAAAATTAATAAGTTTTGTGCTGAAGCATCAGCGGCACCTCCAGTTTTAAACTCATTGAAAACAGCAACTGCTCTTCCAGTGTCTTTAAACCACATCATGTGTTGCAACAGATCTAGAATAATCATCGTTCAACGACAGTGTTAAGAACTGCACTTGCAACAGGCTAGAGCACTGAAATATCTTCTACAGTTTCATTCGGAAGTGGATAAAGTGCGCTTCTAAACAAGTTCCAACATTAACGAACTTGGTAGAACGTCGGGCGAGAAACTGTAAATTGTTCGTCCTTGGCTAACTTGTGAAGATTTAGAACCTGATCCAATGGAACATTTAATCAGAATTGTGCTTACCTGCGTTATGTTAACAGAAAGATCTCCCGTCGAATGATATTGTTTTTCTGCAACTGATCCATACTGATGATTATTAAAGTCTAACAATGACGCGATGCTAGTTGCTGGAGCAAAATCACTTAACGAATTAATTTTAACGTGATTCTAGAACGAAACGTGTTGTAGTTCGGTATCAACTCAAAATTGTCAGCGACGCCGCCATTATTTTGTTATTGGTTTTTTTATTGTTTTTGTTTAGATCAGTAACGTTACTCACACCTTATGTTATTTTAAATGACGTCCATGCACCAGGATTAAAAGTAAAATCATCATTGATATTTGTTTTGACGTTGGGCATAGAATGCCATGCTGTAGCAGAAATTAATCCGATTTTGTATTCGCGTTAATTATTAAGTTGAATCGGCGGATTATAGTTGACAGAAAAGTTTGCACTGCCGGTGGTTGCTTGTGAAGAGTCAAGTAACAGTTGAGTTGAAACCCTTATTTTAATTTTTACTGCGTGATTAAATTAAGGAAGAAAATCGTTAAGTGACAAGATTGTTGTGCAAAATTTTATACTCGCTGGTTGTTACAGATCCGTCTGCGCGAAGATGATCAAGTATGTCTATAATTTCATCGTTGATTTCCGTACCCGCATTTCCGGCTTCAAAAACGTTAATCGGTCAACCATTTCCGAGGCTGATGTAGATACTAGAACACCAGAACTAAGTTTTGGTTTATCATCTTTAATGAGTTTTTCTAAATATTCCATATTATAGTCTCTGATAATGTTTTTTTTATCAGCATTTTACCACTTGGTTATCGTAGAAAAAAATTCTGACTGCATCAATAGCTTCAAGATATGCAACAGCGATAAGAGAGTAACGGGGACTTTTGACAAGATCAGATGCCTCATCATAATCTTTAGATTTATCTATCGTTTTTATTTTATCATTATTGTTTAATTCTTTTTCTTTTTTTCATATCAACAATTGAATCTATTTTAAGTTCCCTAATGTCTTTGCGATAAGATTTTCTCTACTGATAATAAGTTTTTCAACATAAAATATTTCAGAATCAAGACAAATTATTTTTAAGAAATCCTTTGCTCCGTTAATACCATGAAGTCTGCTATCTTTTTTCTACTTCTTTTCTTTAATAATTTCCTGTTGCAATTTAATTTTTTCCTTTTGTTTTACATCTTTTTTTCGACCTAATCGAACTGATTCTTCATGGGTCTCAACAACTTCCCTTCTACCTGTTTAACAAGTTCATCGACAGCTCTCTTTTGTCCTTCATCAACTAAACCTAACAAACCTCTATGTGTTAGTTTTGTAAGTTCGTCGGTAGATAGCGTTGATGACTCTAGTTGCTTACCCAATACAGCTTTTCTAACCGGTTTTAAAAGTTAAGCATTTTCTTCTGCTGCGGCCACTTGTCCATGACGTTCTTCTCCTACTCGCTTCTTAAAAGCTGCTCTCGTTGCTGCAAAGTTCTTTAGCAAATCAATTTTTTGTTTGTCCTTGTTTTATTGATTATGCCACATAAATTTTAGTCAAAGAAATTTGTCAATATAACAACGAAATATTTTCGTCAGATCTCGTGCAAGTTCATCAAACAATAAAATATTATAATTATCGCTGATAGCTTGATGATACAGCTCGATTAATTTTTCTTTGGTTACGTCACCGCAATGTTCGTTTGCAATATTTTGCACATCAACATTGTCAAGTCCAGGAAACAGCATAAAACAACCTGTATTTCGTCGTATAAATCTGTGGACGTTATACAATAAAAACCTGCGCAAGATATGCCGCATTACGTTTTCTGTTAAGCGACAATGAAAAATAACATCTTATTTTGTTCATCTCGGCGTTGTTTAGCGGAATATCGTCAAATACAATTATTTTTTGTTCGGTCAAATTAAGTTTACTGACCGAAATAAGATTTTCAGGTTATTTGATTAAAAATATATCTTCGCCGGCACCCAAGTTTGTCACGGAATAAAAACAAAGCTATTACACGAAATTTGGAACAACATTTAACGGCTCGGTAACAACTGAAGCTGTAACTACAAATAGTAAAGTTGATTTATCAGGGTACCTTAACAAATCCGGCGATGTAATGACCGGCAACTTGACAATGTCAAATAATCCAGTACTCAGTCTTGAAACAGACTATCCACCCGTATATATAAATAACGCGCAAGCGGTGAGTTATTCACAACAAAAAATAATTGATAATAACAAGCTAGATAAAATTGGTGGAACAATTACAGGTAACATAAACATGTGAGGGCGGAAAATAATAAATTTAGAAACTGCGTATCCACCAGCAAATCTCGATCAAACACAATCTATAAGTTATTTACAGTTGAAACACGTCGACGATAACAAACTTGAATAAATCGGTGGAACGGTTAATGGAAATATTAACATGGCCGACAAAAAAAAATCACAAACTTGGAAACAACTTACCCATCAGTAAACCTGGATCAAAGTCAAGCTGTAAATGTTAGCTAGTGGAACGGATACTGGAAATGTTAATATGTCCGGTTAAAAGGTTATCGGATTAGGAGAAGATTTTCATCCAATAAATGTTAACATGAGTCAATCAGCATATTACAATAAAGTATACTCTGTTTATGATTCTGTTGTAAAAAAAAAAGGTGGAGATAAAATGACAGGCAATTTAGATTTTTTTACAAATGGCGCAACAGTAACTGGTCTGTCAATAACATCACTTACAGTTGGTGATACTCATACTGATAGTTATGCACAATTAAGAGGTGCACTAACACAATATTTTAAATTGTCTGGTGGAACAGTGACAGGAAATATTGATCTGGGTGGTAAGTTAATTTATAATTCTCAACTTGACAATTCAACGCTGACCAATGATAATTAGTTCATCAACGTTAGTTTTGTCAAAAACAACTTTGTAAAACTATCTGGCGATACAATGTCATCCGCTCTAGACATGGGCACTAATAGAGTACAATCCTCTAGTGCACCAACTGCTGATAGCGAACTTACAACAAAAAGTATGTTGACGATGATAAAACTACAGTCGGCGGTGGTTATCTACCACATGGTGGTGTAACAATGACCGGAACTACCACAACGTGAAATAAAAACAATAACTTCATCTTACGTTCCATTTAATAATGTTGATTTAGTAAACAAAAAGTATGTCGACGATAATAAAGCTACAGTCGACGGTTCTAGTTACTTGCCTCTTGCTGGTGAAACAATGACAGGAACTATCACAATGGGAACCAGCAACATAACATCATCGTACGTTCCAGTTGGTAACATTGATTTAGTAAACAAAATGTATGTCGACGATAATAAAGCTACAGTCGACGGGTCTAGTTACTTGCCTCTTGCTGGTGAAACAATGACAGGAACTATCACAATGGTAACCAGCAAAATAACATCATCGTACGTTCCAGTTGATAACATTGATTCAGTAAATAAAAAGTTTGTCGACAATAATAAAGCTACAGTCGGCACTAGTTACTTACCACTTGGTGGTGGAACAATGACAGGCAATATTGCAATGGGAACCAACAAAATGACATCGTATGTTCCACTTGATAATATTGATTTAACAAATAAAACTTTTGTCGATGGTTATTTACTACTTGCTGGTGGAACAATGACAGGCAATTTAGTTTTATCAAATAACGCAAAAAACTTGATTATCAATAAACTCACCACCAGCTGGTGATACTGGTGCTATCTGTTACGCTCAGTTAAGAGGGGCACTAACACCATATTTGCATCTTGGTAGGGGAACAATGGCATGTTCTATCGAGATGGGTGGAAAGGTGATTTGTAATATACAGTTGAATACTACTCTATTAACCAATGATGTCTGGGTAGCAAATGTACAATTTGCTAAAGATTATTCTGTTCTTAAAAGCAGCAACACAATGACAGGTAATTTGGATATAGGTGTCAACAAGGTAAAATTATCTACTGCACCATCTGTTGATAGCGACCTTGCAAATAAAAAATATGTCGGCGACAATACAATTTCAGCAATAACAGCTGTATCTATCTACTGCTGTTAATTCTAATTATTTAGCACTTGCCGGTGGTGAAATGAAAGGTCCAATCACAATGAACAGCAACAAAATAACATCAGATTATGTTCCGGTTAATCCTGCTGATGTTACCAACAAAGCTTATGTTGACTTTATTGTTGCAAAACGAACCAAAAGTAAGGTTGGATATATTCCAACGATTTTGAATCAACGTCCGATACTTGAAATGGATTTGTTCTAAGTGCGACAACACAATATCCTGGAAATAATCCACATCAAGCTTTTCTTTTTAATTTTGTTATTGTTAGTGGACAAGAGTGGACGACTAATGGAGAAACCGTCAACTTCTGGCTTAAAGTCAAATGTCCAGTGCACGTTTGTATTTGACAATTTCATTTACTTGGTCGACTAAATTATTGTATTTATAACTGGCAGTTGCAAGGATCAAAATATGATGTTACCTGGACAATGCTAGATAGCACAACAAAAATAATATTTCAACAGCGCAATATTTTCAAATACCAGATGGTGTTTATAAAGATATCAGTATTTTCGTATTTACGTTAATGCTGCGGAAAATCATTTCCAGGTCTGACTGCGTTTCAAATATACACACTTGATGACCACATATAAAGCTGAAAATTTAATAATACGATATAAAAATAATGACAGAACCACCAGTTATAACAGTTGCAAGAGAATTTTATGATAATATTTTTATCCCTTAAAAGATATTCCTGCTAATCCTGGTGGTGACTTTTCTAAAGCTTACATCAACAGCACAAAAAGTAGGATTACATTGCATAAACAAAGCTGGTGATTTAGATTGGTCGGAAACTAATGATAATTTTGTTCGTGTCATGCATATGCGAGGACCTCAACTTAAAAAATTGTATTGTGATAAGCCAACACTGTCTTCCTGATGACTCTCAAGAAGAACAAAATCAAGTTGAAAGTATACTAAGAAAAATATTACTTCGCTCAGAAATTGAAAACAGAAATAATTATTAAATTTGAACTAATACAAGCAAAAGCATATGGTGGAAAACAACAAAAAGAGTGAAGAATATAAAATACGCATAACAACATAATAAATTGGCGGAATCAAAAAAAGTAAAATTGAGAAAAAATAACAAAATAACTATCTGAATGATAGATTTTCAAAACGAAAAATATTTGATCATCTTAGAATGTATCACCACGACGAGCAAATATTGCTCAAAGTTATTGGCGATGTGTCAGCTGATGCAACGTTAACGATAAAAGCGAATGCAAACGCAATTATACCAATGTTACCTGACCCTCGTTTTAGAGTTGATCCGATTATCATTAACAAATCATAAAAATAATTGAAAACTTGAACGCTGAAGTTGGAAAGTTTAATGATACTGTACGAGATAACGTTTTGAGTGAAGTTAAATCATCAAATTTACCGACAACACAGGTTTCGTACTACGAAATCAGTGAAGCAGATAATATTTCACTTCCATCAGTCCAACGCTCCAGACCATTGTTGATTCGAGATTATTATTCCGAAATTGAAAAAATATATACGCAATCTTACGAAAAATTGTTGATAAAATTGCGACCATATATTTTTCAAGACATAACAAACAAAAACGAGATTAGGCGAATAATGCTGACACATGTTGTGGTCGTATACACAATTATCAGACAACTTCTTACCCTTAACAATTTTAGCACACGGAATATATCACTTGTTTTGGGTTTTATTGATGAAACCGAAAAAGATTATAATCATTGGAGAAACGAAACACAATTTTATGTACGTGATGATAAATTTAATTCATACGGTTGGTTAACAAATAAATCTAGATGAAGGATACACAGATACTTCATCACATGTTTATGACAAGTACAGACATTTTCTTGCTTACAACTTTTAATATCGTGTAAAAAAAAAAAAAAAAAAAAAAAAAAAAAAAAAAAAAAAAAAAACTCTATCGTAACAAAATGAGGCAAAAATAAATAATATATTTCAATCATGTTTCGGGAGATATTTCAAAATCCGAACGTGATGCGTTGATGCAGTATTACAAGTTTTATCGTAAAATACTTTAATGTGTAAAAATATTATCGGTATTACGATAGAATACTTCGTGTAATTTCTTATTTACCGTTATTGCTGAGAGGCTCTGGTATAGTTTGCAGTGGAGCAGCATTAAATCCGTTTATCTTGATAATATCAGGTGTTTCTGTAAGTTTATCAACAGCTTGTAAGCGAATTGAGCCTCAATTTGAAACAAAAAATTACTTGTAAAACAGCAAGTGTAACATATAAAAAATTACTTGATCAAATACGATCTTATTTGCTTGGTGTCAAGTACGACATGGACGATTTAACTAATACGTGAATTCCGTATCAATGACAGTATACTAACAGATATCTTACGATGAGAACAAGTAAATCTGAAAATAGATACCAAACAAATTATCTTGTGGAATGTGTTAGTGATAATCAGGCTGACCGTAACAATGTTGTTTAAATAAATTATGTCTAAACTTTATAAATATACTGATGAAGCGTGGAGTCTCATCTCGGAAGAAGCCGTGTTGCATCATTGGTATAAAGACTGCGTGATCATTCCTCTCCTCTACTGATGGCTCTAGAGTATCATCACATCGAAGCTCTCTTAGCTCAGAGTGCGGAGACGAAGCGAAGAAACGGTTACTTGTCAGAGATTTGCAAGCAAAACGTTAGGATTGAATTGATGACTTGTCATTACCGCTGAAACAAAGAAGAAAAACAAGATAACACAAAAATGGATACATGGGAACTTTATTACCCTTTGAACCATAGTTCGAACACCGCGTTTTGAAATCCTGTCGTGTGTGCTAAAGATGAGCAGCCTCATCGCAAACCTCAAGACCATCAAGCTTATGTCATTAATACGGACGACAGTCATCTTCTAGGAGCCCACCGGGTAGTCGTCTACTTTCCTGAAGAAGGTTGTTTGGATTATTTTGATTCGTATGGATTGCTACCTTTGCAAGACGACATCACCAACTTTATGAGAAGAAATGCCCAGACAACACGATTCAATAATGTGAAATTACAAGGCACAGATTCCATGGTGTGTGGACAATATTGTGTGTATTTTCTTCATCAACGCAGTCTTGGATATTCTTTAGAACATTTGTGACTTATTTTGATCGTGATTCTTCCAGTAACGATGACAAAGTAGATTGATGGTTTTGTAACCATTATGGTTATCTTTTGTCTTTAGTTAGGAAACGTAGTATACATCAATGGCCCAATGACTTCCATCAGTGGAAGTCTCACTTAACTTCACAACGTTGTCAACCGTGTCAAAATAGTTAATTATATGAAAAATGTTTGTTTGTTTGAAAAAAAAATGTTTTATTGGTAATTGTTGTTTGAATAAAAATGTCGTATTTTGAAGAAAAAAATTGGGTCTGTCGACTGACGGACGCTTGACTTAATATGTATCAAGCAAAGACGTGAAGGAAAACATCCCTTACACTCACTTCACATATTGTCTATTATCAACACAAACGTACGTGAACTCATACAAACCCCAACATATACTATCCATATACGGAAGAAGAATAAAGAACTATTATATACTATCAACAAAACCAAAATCTACTATCCACACACGGTGAAGAAGAAAAACACCAAAATATCTACTATTCACAAAAACGTACGTCAACTCATACAAACACACACTGTACTATCCACACAGAAGGAAGGGGGGGGGGGGAACAAACACTCTACTTTCCACACAAACGTACGCGAACACTTACAAACCCTAAAATCTACTATCCACGCAAACGTACGCGAGCTCATACAAACACACACACACACATACATACATACAATCACATCAGTAAAGGAGTGAGTATTTATAATCACACTACTCCACACTCACTCAAATTGGCATCTTGGATAGTCTCTTTTCTAGAAATTTGGTTAGCCCTGAGAAGGGCTATTTTTTGGAACTTCAAATACACCTGGCTAATGCTGGCATCTCCCAGACCTGGCCCCACGCACGCAACGTCTACTCCAATCCTGCTCCCAATCTATCTTTGTTCTTGGGAGCGCAAAGGCGGGTTGAGTGGCTTCATCATCCCAGTCTTCACTTTGTGGGATTGTGAAGACTTCCCTCTGTTTTCTATTTGCAGTCAGGGATGATGAGGTCTCCTTATGTCTGGCACTGGTACTGGTGGCTGAAGCGAACTTTGTTGTGGTTGTGGTGCCGGTTGTCGTGCTGTTTGTAGTGGTGGGGACGTCCTCACCTCAGGCTTAACATCACACAGAGGTCTCAACATGAGGTGAAGCAGGATTCTTTCTATTTCTTCTTTTTCCTCTCCTCCTCCTCCTCCTCCTCTCTTCTCTTCTCGCACTTTCTTCTATGGCCTCCGTAGCCAGTTCGTCCAGGAAGTTCCTGGCATACTCCAGGTGCATCTGAAGTTCCAAGAATTTTGTAATTCTGTTACTCATTCTTCGTAATTTGATTTCAAAGTTCAAGAGAGCTCTTTATACGCAGAAAAGAATATCAAGTGCCATGAAGTCTTCACAGTGAAATTTTAAAAAATGGAAACAAATGCTGCAATAGCCTTTCATAATCGCACATTGGCGCCTCGAAATCGCGTAATATGTTCTTGAAATCGAGAATTGTTGCTACCCAAGATACTTGTTCTGAATAAAGACCGTGTGCTTATTTAGCTAGCTTTCTAACTTCAAGAATATACATTCGAGTCTTGATATTAAAAATTGTTTTCACGTTATGGTCCCATGGCTTGCCCGATATTTTGATTACGCCTAATGAAAGTTCCATTTTCACCGATGGAGATTTCGATTTTGCGTATCCTTGAGTTTGATTAGGCGAGTTACAAAGTTCATGTGATGAAAACGGTTTATCTTAATTCGCGTAAGTTTTCACCTTTTGGCCACATTGGATTGCCACATGCGTTCCCTCATTACCCGACACGTTCAATGCCATTACTGCCTGTATACTGTAGCAAGCATAACCAGAACCGTACTAAATTGTGGCAAAAAGTTAGACCAGAACGACATCACAAACCTTAAATTATAACATTATAGTGTAATCTACGGACCATACCGATTATATCCAGATTAGTGTATATTATGATTAATACATATGTTGCAAGATATGATGTTCGCACGGATGAACAGACAATATTGCATGATTCGGGTCTTTTCTTCGAAATGTGCAGGGATAACTAAGTTAAACCCTGCGTATAGAACCCTTTCACTTATTTTTTCATCAATCTACTCACTGATGATGTCATCAGCAAATTCAAAACTCAATACGCATAAATATTGCGTTCACGTTTAACTCAACCAATTACGTCAAACATGACATGGAGTCAAGCCTTTCCAGACCATGAGTAACTTGTCTCCGTTGATAAGGATATGTACAACTCAACACAGCTCAACAGTTTTCATTTAAGTTAGGAATAAGAAGGTCAAACTGAGAATTGCATTAGACCAAAAGTTAATATCTCTAAGACAGGCAGAAGGATCCGGTTCATTTTTATTTGGTTAGATAGAATATCAGCATAAGTTAATTACTGAACATTTTAGTTCGGACAAAACATTTTAAGTTTTTGAACTGTATATTTTACGGGAAACGCATGTTTCACGCCTTATAGAACAATGTGGCCATCTTGCTCCTCGCTGGTTTTACCAAAGAGACAACCTTCCGTATTCGCCGGTGTGGTCCGGTGTACCCGAACTCCTGCAGTTGTTGCCAGCAAGGATCAACAACCAGTGACTGTTGAGGAAATGGTTTTACTAGAATCTATGAAAAATTTCAGTGGTTAAATAAGCAAAACATGCAAAATTATTGTGAAATATTTATTTCAATAACTAATGGATTAAATCAAACAAACTATAGTTCGTTGTTACAGAATCAGAATGAAAACTTTAAGGCTAGATGTACCAGTCATAAAGCAGATGGGAGATATGTTACAAGTCCTTAATGCTTCTTCCACCAGTATAAACATTTAAAAAGATATATCACTACAACACGTACAGAATAATTTAAGAGAAATTTAAAGGAGTATAAGTATAATGGCGGCAACAATCAAGATTTGCATGAATTTATCAATGACATTGAACTGTGTCTAAAAAAGGATCATCATTGTGAAAAATTCAGCAATTTGATTGACCATTTGATAGAATATTCGGCAGGATGTAACAATCAGAGCTTGAGACGGCTCATCGTGATGGGGTAGCGGGTTTTGTATACAAATACTATCTTATGTAAAGAGCGTAAAAATATATATGCTAAATGAATATTATCATTGAATAGTGTGTCGACATGTTCCATTCAAAATCTGGACAGGAAATATGCGAGAATACAAAATGGACCGTATTGCTTTGAATATTTACTATTACACATTAAAAGATATCAACCACTCAGAGAAACCTGATGCATAAACTTTCCAGATGAAATGAAAATAAATTAATTATTGGGAAAAGTAAAGATCTTATGTGTTTCTTTATGCTTTAGAATCTATCGCATTCCATATTATATTTTATTTATTCTTTAACGTTGTATTTATTGGGTAAATACTCAAAGTGATAATATATGCAGATAGAGCTCTAACTATTTTGGAAGAAGGTGGAAGCAGAAAAACAGATATGCGAAACAAAATCAGTCCTATTATACACAGTGGAGGGAAAACGAAAAAGGAAATAATTCCTCATTATATTTCAGTAAAGTGGATTAAATGATTACGAAGATGGAATGTAATGCAAATTTGGAGGCATCACCGATAAACAGACATGATGACGAAACATTACGACAAAATACCTTTGGATAAAATGTTTCAATAATTTTCAAAACACCAGAACAATTAACATAACACTGCAAGCTATATTTTAATATAGATAAATCCATATTAAAAATGTCTTAAGAATTCTCTGTTGTAAGCAGAGTGTAATCCATGACAACAAAGTTCGCCTCAACTTTCATTAGTCTCTGGCATCATGCTAAACATTTACAAGCAGAAAAAAATTCAAGCTTTATAAAAATGGATGCAGATTGCCCAGCACATATATTCATACATACCGATTGCCCAGCACATATATTCATATATACAGATTGCCCAGCACATATATTCATACATATAGATTGCCCAGCACATATATTCATACATACAGATTGCCCAGCACATATACTCGCAATCCTAGACTAGATCGTATGGACACAAACTGCCCAATTCATGCAAAATCACAAACCTTGACCTTATGGACACATAATGCCCCATACATAAATACTCATGATTCTTGACCTTATGGATCGTATGGACACACAATGCCCAACATATATACTCAGGACCCCAGACTATATCGTATGGACACACAATGTCCAATACGTATATACTATCGATTCTAGACTAGATCATATGAACACTAAATGCCCAACACATGTATACTCACGATCTTAGACCTTATGGATACAGAACGCCCAATGCATACATACGCACGTTCCTAGACTAGATCATATGGAAACAAAATACCCAATACATGTATACTCACGATCCTAGACCTTATGGATACAGAACGCCCAATACGTTTATACTCACGATCCTATATTAGATCTTATGGATACAGAATTCACAATAGGTACATACTTACAATCCTAGACTAGATCGTATGGACACAGAATGCCCAATACATGTATACTCATGATCCTAGACTAGATCGTGAGGTCACAGAGTGCCCAATACCTATATACGTACGATACTAGACTAGATCGCAATGCCCAATACATATTTACTAGATAATAGACAAGATCGTATGGACACAGAATACCCAATAAACGTATACTTACTTCCCTAGACTATATCGTATGTACACAGAATGCCCAAAAACTGTATACTCACAATCCGAGACTAGATCTTATGGAGACAGAATACCCAATACACGTATAATCACGATCCTATGCTAGATCGTATGGATACAGAATGCCCAATACATATATACTCACGATTCAAGACTAGATCGTATGAACACAGAATTCCCAATATATATATATATATTCACGATTCCAGACTAGATCGTACTGACACAGAATGCCCAATACATATCTACTCACGATTCCAGTCTAGATCGTATTGACACAGAAACATGGGTCACGGTAAGCTTTTCGTGGTATTAATGTTGGACTATGAGAGATGTAAACAATAAGTTAGTCGTGGTATTAATGTTGGACTATGAGAGATGTAAACAATAAGTTAGTCGTGGTATTAATGTTGGACGTTGAGAGACGTAAACAATAAGTTAGTCGTGGTATTAATGTTGGACGTTGAGAGACGTAAACAATAAGTTAGTCGTGGTATTAATGTTGGGCTATGTGAGATGTAAACAATAAGTTAGTCGTGGTATTAATGTTGGACGTTGAGAGACGTAAACAATAACTTAGTAGTGGTATTAATGTTGGACGTTGAGAGACGTAAACAATAACTTAGTAGTGGTATTAATGTTGGACGTTGAGAGATGTAAACAATAAGTTATTTGTGGTATTAATGTTGCACGTTGAGATACGTAAACAATAACTTAGTCGTGGTATTAATGTTGAACGTTGAGAGATGTAAACAATAAGTTATTCGTGGTATTAATGTTGTACGTTGAGAGATGTAAACAATAAGTTAGTCGTGGTATTAATGTTGGACGTTGAGAGACGTAAACAATAACTTAGTCGTGGTATTAATGTTGGACGTTGAGAGATGTAAACAATAAGTTAGTCGTGGTATTAATGTTGGACTATGAGAGATGTAAACAATAAGTTATTCGTGGTATTAATGTTGGACGTTGAGAGACGTAAACAATAAGTTAGTCGTGGTATTAATGTTGTACGTTGAGAGATGTAAACAATAAGTTAGTCGTGGTATTAATGTTGGACGTTGAGAGACGTAAACAATAAGTTATTCGTGGTATTAATGTTTGACTATGAGAGATGTAAACAATAAGTTATTCGTGGTATTAATGTTGGACGTTGAGAGACGTAAACAATAATTTAGTCGTGGTATTAATGTTGGACTATGAGAGATGTAAACAATAAGTTAGTCGTGGTATTAATGTTGGACGTTGAGAAACGTAAACAATAAGTTAGCCGTGGTATTAATGTTGGACGTTGAGAGATGTAAACAATAAGTTAGTCGTGGTATTAATGTTGGACGTTGAGAGATGTAAACAATTAAGTTAGTCGTGGTATTAATGTTGGACTATGTGAGATGTAAACAATAACTTAGTAGTGGTATTAATGTTGGGCTATGTGAGATGGAAACAATAAGTTAGTCGTGGTATTAATGGTGGGCTATGTGAGATGTAAACAATAAATTAGTTGTAGTATTAATGTTGGACTTTGACAGATGTAAACAATTAAGTTAGTCGTGGTATTAATGTTGGACTATGTGAGATGTAAACAATAACTTAGTCCTGGTATTAATGTTGGACTTTGACAGATGTAAACAATTAAGTTAGTCGTGGTATTAATGTTGGGCTATGTGAGATGTAAACAATAAGTTAGTCGTGGTATTAATGTTGGACTTTGACAGATGTAAACAATAAGTTACTCGTGGTATTAATGTTGGACTTCGACAGATGTCAACAATAAGTTAGTCGTGGTATTAATGTTGGACTATATGAGATGTAAACACTAAGTTAGTTTAATGGTTAAAGCATGAGGGGTAGCACAAGTCAAAATGACGTGAATAATGGGTCACACTGAAGAATGTTTCAGACGAAGATATATTATTCAACAAGATGCATTCTGACACTATGTTTTATGATTCCAGATACAGAAATTTTATACAGTAGATAAAAAGAACATGTACTCATGAAGAGAAAGCGGGTAAACATGCAAACTTAAAAAATTCAGTCAAAGTCAGTGAAGCATGAAATATGAATCAAAGTAACATACTTTTATGATCAAGAACAAAACTGTATTCATGTAAGGGAGACGAAGACGGAAAGACAGTTTGTAATGAAAAAGATGTGTGATATACTAACATAAAATGTGACGGTCTAACCACGAGAAAAATTATCAAGATTTAACTGAGATCATACAAACACGAGATTTAAAATATTAAAATGAAAATTGTGAACGTATGAAAGCAAGCACTCTTGTTGACAACGTCAAAACAACTCCAAACACGCACGTAAGTATTACATCTCAGCTGCATGTTGTCGTGCACGAGAGATGCAACGTGCTTTACACTTGCTGCATGACTTTGAAACCAAAGAGATGTTGAAGTCTTATTCAACCTATACAAGTAACCAAGGAAACACAGATGCAAAAATATAGACACGAATGAGTCGTGTTATCGGCATGAATAGACCACAGGTGATGCAATACTCCCGAATTATTCAAAACGTAATAGCCTCTACCTGCAGTTACAAGATTATTAACTACACAAGAGGAAAGAGAATAAAAAAGGGTCGTAAAAATTTTCAATTCGAAATCAACAACTCTGAAATTTCAAAATGTTGAAAAGAGCTGAAAGTAAAAAGAACAATAACGTGATTAACTGGATATGTAATATGGTTAGAGAAGAGTTTTCATGGAATCAAAACAAACCATTAAGTCAAATTCTTAAAGAAAAATCATCTAATAGGTGAATGGCTAAAACACTTCCTTAAAGACTGTAACAATAGCCATTACAATCGATTTCAACTGATGCCTGTCGATACCAGTAACTGTAGTTGCCATTGCAATCGATATGTCTACATCAACTGATGCCTGTCGATACCAGTAGCTGTTGTTGCCATTACAATCGATATTTTGCCTTCATCAACTGATGCCTGTCGATACCAGTAGCTGTTGTTGCCATTACAATCAATATGACTACATCAACTGATGCCTGTCAATACCAGTAGCTGTTGTAGCCATTACAATCGATATGACTACATCAACTGATGCATGTCGATACCAGTAGTTGTTGTTGCCATTACAATCGATATGGCTATATCAACTGATGCCTGTCGATACCAGTAGCTGTTGTTGCCATTACAATCGATATGGCTATATCAACTGAAGCATGTCGATACCAGTAGCTGTTGTTGCCATTGCAATATATATGGCTGTATTGTCTTGTGCCTTCTCTAAAGTAAAATCTGGTAAAATGTTTAGTAAGTTGTGGATGAATAAGTTACGGTTGTGCTACATTACGGGCGAAAGATGGCTCGTTCATGATACAATTATCAAAGGTCTATTAAAGATTGTGAAATACTGTCATGACTTAGCAAAACAACATTTTCTGAAACTGTTGTTTGTGCTAAAAGCTGATTGGTTAAAAGTGCTGGCCAAATTATCTATTTTCCTGCTGTTTACGTCATATTACTTGTTTCAGCATTAATTGATTTGTTATTTGGATTTTTCATCTGAAGTGTAAATAAAGCATAGGTCCTAATATTAAACGCAATAAACTTCTGCCGAAAGTAAACAGTTATTATCAATATAAATTAATGCTTATTTTATTTTAAATATTGTTCTTGATGTTTCAAAATTGCCACGTGTAAATGTACCAGAGCCGTGCGGAGGGACATTTGCCTGAAACACAGCAAATTACACCAGAGGATGTCTGAACATCTGAGTGGCTACTTCTGCAGAATGCACAGTCACATTAACAGATGCGCTGTGTACTGGCTTAGCCATTCTGGCGGTAGAACTGTCATTGCCAATAGCAAGGTATTCTGAAGAAGCGTCATTCTTTTTAATCTCTACACTACTTTATACTCACTTTATCTTTTTTTTGGGGGGGGGGTATTTTTTGTAGGGGGGTATTTGCTTTTTATTTTCCTTTGCCTTACTGTCGGAGACTGGGGGGTAGCCTTTACGACAATTTACTAAGTCAATTAAGTTGTAGGTTATAATCCAAATTTACACGACACTGCTGATTTATAAAATCCGTTGTTCTATCTGACGATATTACCAATGACTAGTCACTCAGTAACAAAACGATACACCACCAGTCTAATTTCCCCTTGAATCAGCTGGGTGTCGTTGAAATTCTGTCATTATGTTTCATCTATGTCACAACCTTTCTGACCTAAACTTAATGGAGCCATTAATATTTCAACAGCTGTTGATACAATCCAAACAGATGGTGTAATTGCTGTTATGAATCGTATCTGTCACGTTGTGGGGAAAATTTGCTGATGTTTGGGTTCATGTATACACATATTTTCTTATGGATACTTCGTAGTGAGAGCACCTGGATATGGTTTCGACTATAGATCCGATTCTGGGCAAAGAAACTGTATGTCGGCTGTGTAACCGTTACATAAGGGCCTGTTCGCGGCTAAATCCAAAAGGAAATCTACATTCGTGTTGGGACGCCTTTCTTTGCGTTGCACGCAGTCAGTGATATCCCGACCAGGAATTCCGAGCGACAAGGTAAGTGAGAAATGACCCCAGGGCAGTTTTCAAAGAGACAGAGCCGTAGCCAATCAAAACCGGGAGATTCAAATTTAAGGCGGTTTTCCGCGCAATCGAAACGTTATCTTAGCTACATTCATTTTGGAAAATTAGTACAGATGTGAATCTCATAAAGAGAAGATGGCAACGAAGATGAGAGTCGTTATATGTACTCCGAGAGCAGAAGTTGTGCACTCTTAAAATGGCGGGAAGGAGGTCTTGTTAAATTCTAGTTTCGATTTGGTACAAAATGCTTCTGATGAAGCTTTCCGGGTGGGAGCGAGAAGAGACACGAGAAACGGAAAGAAGGAAGACACGTTGAGACAACGTGGGAGGTCTAAGATGTAAGCAGTTGGGTGGAGGCGTAGTACCGGAAGGAAGATTGGAAGAGAGTTCCAGAAGTGCAAGGAAAGCACGGAGTCGAAGGTACCAGAAGTACCAGAGTAGAAAAACGAGAGTCGGACATATGAGTAACAGAATCAACACCGAAGGGAAACACACTCTCTTAAGACTGTAATTTCATATGAGGATAGTAATTGGCAACTGAATATGTCACTGTTGTATTTGTCGAAAGAATTATTGAGAAACAGTAGATGAAATAGTTGAATACGTTGATATTTATTAAATTGTTGTACCTTTTACCTTGAGTATGTTATACACCTTGACCGTCGGCATTGCTGACTGGGGGTTCGGAGCTATCTAAATTTTAAATTGTAGTCCTTCTCCGGTGTTAAGAAAAAATACCGTTCGAGGCACGTGACGGTAACTTACACCTAAGATGCAGTTTATATTAGCCCTTATACGCTGGTTTAACTCAGCTAATACCGTATGAAAACGCTTACAAGTCGAGCAAACTGTAAGCAACAAAGATCATGATCTGCCATAGCACAATGTGCCTGCATACAATGAGCATGCGACGGCAGATCTATGTCTGTGCAGTTTGCAGTTGGGATCGACTTATAAGCGATTAAGTACGGTATGTTTATTTTCTTTGTCTATTGGTTGAGACAATTATCCAATAACTGCTACACAGCTATGTCAGTGTTTGCAAGCAGTCAACAATACACCAGGTGTAGGCTCCTTGAAATAATATTGTACAGTTTTATGTTGTTATTGTTCATTATCTATCCAGTATGCTATTGTTATTTGATCTGAATCAACCATCTTCAGGTAAAGGTATTTTACAGTCAATGAACAGTTTTTACACCTAGAAAAATTTGTATACCGATTTTATTAATTCTGGTACATTATGTCAATTAGATGCAAGTAAAATATCCCACAACAGTTACCAGTTTAGCTGATCCTACCAAGCTTTCGTGTGCCTCTCGTTCTATTTTTTCACAGAGTCTTGCTTTTCAAGATTTAACGTGCAGTTATCAGAAAATATCTACATCACATATTAAGGTTCAATATAGTACATATTTCATCTCTATCAATGCATCTGCTATGTTACGATCACTAAGGTCAGTAAACAAATTTATTGTATCAAGCTGAATCACAGCACAGTCGTAAAGTACTATAGTAATTTGTTGAGGTTTTTCCTCCTTATTAACCGTAAGTCCGTTATTTAGGTTTAAAAATATTAATACAAAATTGTCTTTTCTTCTGCAAATATACTGAAACTATATTTACTATTTTTCAAATTTAAGTGTAATTCTTTGTTGATGTCCCTCTGTCATCTTTTCATTTCTCCAATGCCAATGTAATATCAATTTAATATCGTATATTTTATAAAATCGTAACATCTTTGGTATTTTGTGTCTTGTGTTTTGTCAAATCGTTCAAGGATATTTGTTGCGAGCCAGTGTTTCTTTGTCCGACGATATTTACCAATGATTTCGATGGCTGTGCCAATCACAGCAATATTGAATGTGTTGACTAGTGTCACTAGGTCGGTGGTTTGGTTGTCCAGGGTGAAAAGAGCTGCCAATTTACCGCCTATCATTGTTTGGAAGGCTTCGGCGGCTTTTGGATCTTTTAGCTCTTCAAGGTCAAATCTGATTCTTGGTTGGTTAGGCTTTTTCTTCATTTTCAGGTTGAGGCGAAACGTTGTCATTAATAAATCATGATCACTTCCAATATCAGCTCCTGAGAAATTTCGTGTTCTGGTAGTGTTCAGTCTTGAATAGCCTTTTCATCATGATATAGTCAGTCTGGACGTAATATTTTCCATCTGGACTGTGCCATTTTTATCTTCTAGAAGCTTGGAGAGGGTCAGATGTTTTGACAAGCACAGAGTCGTTGTAGGCGGCAATGTCAAGAAGCCTGAGTCTTGTTTCATTTATTTCTTCATTATAATAGGGTCAGCAAGTGCTTTGCCAGTTTCTCTGTAAGTATACGCCCACCTTTGCATGTCTTGAGTGAGTTGTCTATAACATCATGCAGTTGATCAAAGACATTCTCCAGTTCGATATTATCGTAGATAGATGTGCGTGCTTAGGCCTGTAAGATTTTGATGTTGAAGTGAGTCACCATCCGGTGGATGGTAATAAGCCTACTGGAAACTGGACGGGAATCCATCATTCTGTTCACGCAGCTCTTGTGAACAAGAATACCAACGCCATGATTGTGTGTGTCTCCTCTTCTACTGAAGTAGAGCTTATACCCTTTATCTGTTGATATTTCGCCAACGTTCATCCAGAGCGCTTTGCAGAGACCAAGACTGTTCCAGTTGTACCCCTCCAACTTAAGTGTGAATTATTTCAATTTTCCCATAGCTCTAAGTGTTCGAAAGTTTATGCACTGACGCTGATGTTGTCTCTCCCAAGGACCTTGGTAGTGATGGTACCAGTCGCATACTCCTCATCTCCGTCCTGGTATGCAGCAGAAGGCACTGTCATTGTTGACCCGGGCTGCGACCGATCCGGTATGGAAAGATTGCTAGCTGACTTCATGTGATGTGTCAAGGGTAAGATATAGCCTGGCAATATCAATGACAAACATCGTCGGACAAAGAAACCTCGGATTTGTCGTCAGTAAAAGAAGAGAACAGAAACGAAAATTAAAACGGTATATAAAATATAGATGATAAGCTACATAATCAGGAAAAGCATAAAAATATCAATGGAGTCCTGGATAGAAAGAAAATTCTGTGAAATCTAAAATTTCTAAGCATAAACAGCAACAAGAAGGCATATCAACTGGTAAAATATCTCACAACCGTGTAACAAGGCAAAGCAGCTACCACCCAAGACAAAACAGGAGAATGCCAAACAGATCAAGATATCCTCATGCGATACGCAGAATACTGCTCAGAATTGTACAATCTTAAGACCTAAGGAGATCCAGCACTAAACTGCTCTCAGTCAGAAGAAATCGATGACACCCCTCCCCCCAACACCATTCTTCGCGACGAAGTAGAGACTGCCGTCACTAAGAAAAGGAAAGTCAGCTGCAGTTGACAACATACCAGCAGAACTCGTGCAAGAAGGAACAGAAAAGATGGGGTCACGGGCTTAACCACAATCTGCAATAACTGACTAACTTGGTTGAGAGCCTCGACACAACCTTCACAGCATATGGTAATTATTTTAGCGCCAAAGAGAACAAACTGATGACAAACAACACCAATGGCATCAATGCAGAGATGAAAGTCAGTGGACAGAAGCTAGAAACAGTCATAAATTTCACTTAGGATCAACTACCACAGATTATGGCTCTGAACCAGAACTAGTTTTCATGATTGCTCAGACAACAGCAGCACTAGCAAGGTTGAGAGCAATACGGAAAGATTGCACATTGCTTTTGGTTGCAAACTAAAGCGGAAGCGCTCTATTATCATGTCCATTTTTCTTTATACTTGTGAAACATGGACTCTCACAGCAGATCTACAAAGCAGGACTCAAACCTTCGAAAGAAGATGCTACCACAAGATCATGGGCATCTCATGGATTGCTCATGTAACCAATAACGAGGTCCACAATAACAACCAACAAGCCATCGGACCCTACGAAGACCTTCTGATTACTGTGGGGGAAAAGCAAGCTGAAGTGGTACGGTCATATCTCGCGAACATCGGGACTGAAAACAACAATCTCGCAAGGCACACTAAGAGGGTGCAGAATAAGAGACAAACAGAAAAATAAGTGGGAGGACAACATTGAAGAGTGGACAGACATGGTGTTTGAAGTTTCCCAAAGGGCAATTGATACCAGGGAAGGATGAAGAGAACTAGTGGTGAAATCATCTGTGGTGCCCCCGACGACCTCATGGGTTATGGGATTTATAATGATTTTGTTTTTTCGTTTCTTCTATCATTACTCCTCTGTTGCCTTTGCAATATTTTACAGCTGTATATCTCATATATTGACTGTTGCAGTTTGATTTTAGCTATTACCCGATGTCAAATTACGTTTTGAAAAGATTAACTTTCAAAATCTGTATGAAGATGTACTGGAGTTTACATCATCCATGTGATATAGAAACTACTCCAATATTCAAGGGTTTTGCTTAATTTTGTGGTAATTCTCCGTGATTTAAGATTTTATGTATGTGCTACAATTGTACATGGTATAATAGTGTCCAGGAAAAAAAATGCATTTTTCATGGCATAGTTGCACGACGCACAAGTGCCATTCGCAAGGCTGTTTTATCTTCTTTCAATGAACATTACAAGAAGTTTAAATGACCCAATGACTCATCAACATTTACCCGATTTTCATTGCCACTGGGCTTGTTTTTGTTGTATTTTCTGTTTTTGTTTGTTTGTTTGTTAACTTGCATACTGCATCTATTTCAGCTTTGTTTGGATGTAGTTGCAATCCACTTAATTTTCAATGCTCTCTCTCTCTCTCTCTCTCTCTCTCTCTCTCTCTCTCTCTCTTGTTTTGTTGTATATTAGCGTACTAATAAGCTCTGAACTCGTCTAATCATGTTTTTCATGTATATCGTATTGTTATTTACTTTTGTCATTTCTATATTGTTTATACTTGAATACATAAGGTTCCATCTGTTCCGAAACGACAACAACGACTTAGATCAGTCAAATCAATGATAATATGAAGTTTTTGAATTTATTCTAATCCTTGTTGCTAATGCACCACGTTTGGTAAATATTTCTTAATTCGTGTGCGTCAGTCACTGAACCCATTAACATATCCATGTTCTCGAGTTCAACTTTTTGGACATATCTATAAAACTGGGTACCGTTAATCAAATCAACCTGCTTGTATCTCACGCGTGAAAACAGTTGTGTGGGATTGATCTGTTTGTTCAATATTACGTCATCGAACACCAAAAAAGTATTATTCAAGGACCCGTCTGTGTCGTCGATTAATGGTGCTTCATTAATGTCATGAATGGAATCAACTGGTGGAACACATGCGCTCCAGCCATTTGCTAGCAATTCATCGCAAGCATCGTTCAAATATTTCAGTACATGGTCGATCACTGATGGTGCGATCAAGTTTAATTTATCCCAGCTGAGCCATCGCATGACAACAACAATTTTTTCCCCTGCTCCTGATTGACCTATAATGATCGCTCTGATAGAATTTCGAAAAAGCGAATCGTGTTTCTGAGGTGTTTGGGTTTTACGTGCTGAAAATCGATTACGTCAAGTTAACTGAAGAAAGTGAAAAGAATTTTTTAATAATGAATTTTGTTTTATATTCAAGTGTGAAATAAATAAAATATTGGCGAAATAATTTTCATGTATTTTTAATTTCCCTATGTTCAAAAGTAAAGCTATAAGGTTTCCCGTTATGCCATTTGACTTTTGTGTTACAATTATATGCCTTAAATTATGTAACAGAAAAAAGTGAAAGCAATAATTTTAGTAAAACCAACAAAGTGAACATTCAAGAAAAACAGCATTGTTAATTAAAACCCAAATAATCCTAAATGTCCCATCACAAATCGCCCCCCCCCCCACCCCCATGTTCAAAATGAATCCCAATCGTCTTGAATGTCGGGATGTAAAAAAGCGGGGTTTTAAATATGGTAATGACGCATTCTCAAAGGTTTACGGTAATGATATAGTCCCAGAAGTCCACTTGACCACCCTCTGTTGCCCAAATAACGACATGGTGCCCATGCTGTGTCAAGACACCGGTAGACACACATAAACAGAGGCTGCGTTAGGAGTACGCGGGGACTAGGGCCGACCATGACCGCGCAGGGCCAGAGTATCCGGATGATGTAATTTGACAAACTCATAAGGACGACCTTAGGAGACGGACTCAGACGTTCCATTACCGAGAATCCTGCTGTTTGATGGCAGAAAACGATCGCCTCAACTCTAAATTGATATATCGCGCCATGAGGCAAATTTGCCCACGGATCATTTCATGAAGATGGGTCCGAGGCAAATTTCTCAGCGATATGTACTGAAATCCAGTCTTGAGAAAATACTATACAATTGAACTCATTTAACATATTAAGATCTATCACAAGTATATAAGATCTACAAACATAAACAAATAGACTCAACCGAAATAGGAATCTAATGAATATGTAATACTCCAAAAAGTATACATAATGATAAGAAGTACAAAAGTACATCAATCAAAACTTAATACAGGTCAACTCCCTGTTTGACAAACGGGGAAGAGAAAATTACTCCGAATTAAGATACAAGCACTAAAATGTGCCAAAAAAGTGGACTATAAGAAAAACCATCACCCTTTAAAAAATATAATAAAATACAGTATGCTATGGCATACTATAAACCCCCCTACACAACACACAAACATGCAAACATATATACACACTTATTATTCTTATATACTTTTATATATATATATATATATATATATATATATATATATATATATATATATATATATATATATATATATATATATATATATATATAAAATAAATGGGGCTAAATGACTCTGGCAAAGTCAACTAAATAAAAAACATAATAAAAAGAAAACAAGGGGGAGGAAATTGGCCCATGACATTAACATGTCACTGGGGCAATAGTACGACCCTAAATCGGAAGTCCAAACTCGGACCTCTAAAGTCCTAATGGATGTCGGAAAGTACATAAGCTTTTGGCCTCATGGGATTTAAAAAAAACTTACAAATACGATGATAAAAAAGAAATTAACCCTGCAAAATTCATAATCAACATTATTGTTTTATACAATGAACATATACAGATGTATTAAGGGAGGACAGGGTCAACCCACACTAAATACACTTTTAGATATAATCAGGGTGTCACTTCTAAGTTCTAACCAGCTCTATGTGCTAGGACGGGGCTAAGATGTGTCAACAATAAACCTGAAGTGCGGTGCCCCCTCAAGAGCCGTTCATGCACACAAATGAAGGGATTTTATAATAGCAGCTATTAGAATGTTCATGTATTTTACAACTAATTAAAAGTTTCAATTTATACTGACTTCCATTTTTTAAAAGAAGCTCCGTAGCGACACTCACTGTTTTGTATTTCTGGCCAAGACACACAGATAATTGCCAGTCACGTGGCCGCCTCCTTTCGTTCTCGAATGATCTTCAAATCATGGCTGTACGAATAACCAGACAAGCCTGTCCTAATTACCCTCATGATTATTCGCCGCGAGCTCCATGATTTAAACTGATATCGGTATGTATATAAAAATTATAAAAAGCAATTTGCTAATATTAACGTACGCATCAGTTTCAGCAAGTCACTAGTGACACGTAACTATAACTTAAATAATAGCTAATAAATTGCAAATCAAGACAGGATGATAACCTTCATGCCGGGATGTACGGTAGATATACCACGTGATCTCTAATTGTTCGGGTGAATGACTAAAGTATTTAAAGAAAAACATTCCCGTTGACTTGGGAGTGGAAATATATCAGATATAACGTGCGGTAAGTCGTTATATTATGTTATTTTGTAGAGTATTCTTACTCAAGAAGTGCAAATATTCATTGTTGAATACCTTTTCACAATAATAATAATAATAATAATAATAATAATAGTAGTAGTAGTAGTAGTAGTAGTAGAAGCAGTGGTAGTAGTTCTACTGATTACATGTGTAAAGTATTAACTGATTGCTTGTGATAATAAATTAATTATTTATCCATGGACCAACGAACAGTAATATTAAATAGGATAACGTCTGTGCATCTTTAAACTTGAGCCAACAAGATGGTACGTAGTTACGGTACATTAAAATACGCACATTAACCACAAAGCTACTACAACCCCGCCAAGGTACGTCAACACATTCTAAGTAAGAAAACACAAAATACCAAAGCGAACAGATAGATGTTCCTGAGTATCAGTTTAACCGACAAAACAGATAGAATAACGAACTTTATTACTTAAGTTCATAAAGTAGTGCGCAATATTGTCATAGAATATACGAATGATGTGTATTGTTCTGTTAATGTCCTCTAATCTGAGCTGGTGTATTTTCCATGACAAATAGTCATTGTGCTCCTTTGTGAATTCGGATTTTGAAAGCTTTAAATTATGTTGTTTTGTCTGTGCAGTTTTCTCTCTGGTATGAGATATGAACAAAATGACACACAGATAGATGAACAAACAAAAAGGCAGAAGCAAGGAAACAGCACTCACACCAATAAAAATATTAAAAGCATCATCGTTATCGTTGCGTTTATAACTGTTCTCATTCATATTGTTGCTTTGTCTTGTTTTGTTTGGCTCAGTTACTACAACAGCGACCATCTTCAGACTCTGTCCAAACGGCATGATGTCACATACAGCGCGCCGATTTTGCAATAAATCTTGGATCCCTTACTTAAGTATAACTTACTTAGATCCTTTACTTAAGCAGACCTTATTCGTATCCCTAATTTAGGACTGGTAGTGATTATATTCTAATCAGGATCCCGAATTCGTCTTTTTTCACAATTGGTCTTTCGTGCTATCTTCTGCATCTAAGAATATAGAAAGAATTGCTTTTTTATTTATGTGAACAACACATAAAGTATGCAAAATAAAAGAAGAAAGAAAGCGATGGAGTTGAATACATTTAATCTAGTACACAGAAAAAGACAGAAACCTCATTTTCGTCAATAAGGTTTAATATTCCACAAAAATCCGAAAAGAGCGACATATTAACTTTGCTAAAAAGTCAAAACTGTGTAAACTCCCCAGATGACGAAGAAATGAACAAAAACAAATTCGCCTGTAGTGAACCTGGTTTTCTATCTAATGACAGTCAACATTAGCTAATACTAAATCATTCCTTATTTGTTAAAAACAGGTGATTAACCCATTAATCGGATATGAGAATTTACCATCTTGCAATGACCCAGCCATAATTTTGGCTTCCGCGATAGAACCCTGTTCCAGTAGGAGAAAATATTCCAATTATTTTGGTTCTTATTGCGCGTGCTTCGTTATATTGGCCAGTGCTTCCCACAAAAATAAGATACTGTGACTAGATGTTAAGAAAAAAATATCTTATTATTTAGTGCTAGAACAATATGGCAGCCAAGAGGTATTGTATGCATAGTTCATGTTAAGGGATCTAGGGAGATCAACACCGCGTTAATTTTTTCTTGAAATGAGCAGGAACATACAGATAGCGGTTTCTGATTGGTTATATGAAATACTGATGTAATAGAAAAATTATGTCTTATACACTGTCCCTTTCAATGCGTCAAATTCAAGTAGGCTACTAGTCCCATAAACCAGAGTCGGATAATCGATGTTAGACTGTACAAGTATTCTGCTTCTTATGAATGATAGTAAGAGTAATATGGTTTAATTATCAGGTGCAGTCTTTGTTGCCTTGATGCTTATGGGTACCTTTTATAGATACGAAGGTGTTTTACAACACTGTTTCACACATGGCTTATTTATCTCTTTTTTTTTCCCTCACCATTTTAACGCAGTATTTTGCGAATGAGTACATACATATAGATCCAACTGAATACCAGCCTGCCCATGATCATACTTTCATTCTTTTATATATATATATATATATATATATATATATATATATATATATATATATATATATATATATATATATATATATATATATATATATATATATATATATATATATATATATATATATGTGTGTGTGTGTGTGTGTGTGTACGTATGCAGAGTATCTGAAACAATATTTACGTGCAGACGGACGAATGTGTGTTGTATTATTTCCTCATTTAATAATTTGTGGGGTTTTTTTATATATATATTTTGCCGACCGTAACATGAAGCAAATAAAGGTAAACATATTTTGGGCACGTAGGTAAATAACATGAGATAAACATCTCAGATATACATTTACCTTTACACAAATGCATACATAAATCAATTTATGTTCAGTCTCTGCGCGCGAATACTTGCACTTTTTATGTTTTACCTATATAGAATGTGTTTAGCAATAGTAACTCTAAAAATAACTTCGTGTCATTGTATGATGAAAAGCTTGTGCTTCAAGAATAAAAAAATAGATTAACTGATTTTAAATATTTACACGTAAACGAACTCTACCTGAGCGTGTAGGCTACCTACCAGACCTTAAGCCCATATATTACCATATAACAATTAAAGTACGCATTATTCGGTGTAGAATTTTCTCGATTTTCTTAAAATGAATGTATATGGTAAAATAGCCTAAATAGTATGGTATATTCACGCACACACACACCTATACACACCTATACATACATACATACATACGATTTATTTAAATTAATTTTGTTGTTGTTGTTTTTGTTGTGGGGTTTAACGCCATTTTTCAGCACACGATGGGCTCTGCATGGTGGCCAGTATTAATGGTGGAGGAAAAACCAGGGAAAACCCAGGGAAGAACCACCGACCCACGAGAAGCTACTGGCAATCTTTCTCACATACCCACATTGGTCTAATCCTGGACTCGAACCCACGCAGACAGAGGTGAGATGGCAGTGATCCGTAACGGAAAGCGCTTTAGACCACTCGGCCACGCGGGGCCCCTTTTAAATTAAACATGTATATGGTTTTTAAAAAAAAAACAACAAAAAAAAAACATCTTTGTCGTTCATAAGTAAAAATTATTTTTATAAGGAATGAGACCAAAAATTAAAAAGCTTTCTTATTTCAAACAGTCAAACAAATCTTGAATTCGTATCTTAATTAGTGTTGGTGAAGGTGTTCTGCATCGACAGAGGACGCTCACACGCACAATACGCACGATTTATTATCTCTATAATTTCAAACATTGAAAATAATCAAGAAAAAATAATATCGCTTCTTTACAATGGTGGGGGGTGGGGGGTACATGTGTAGGCCGGTTTGTCCGAATGTAACCAGTATTTGTTACATCCAGTGTATATTGTAATAAACAATTAATATAAACAATTCGTGAACGAGGTTATCAACCGATGCATAAATAGAGCATAAGACAATGAAGGGGTTAGCATGTTAAGTTAACAATACACAAATATGACAAGTAACAACATGTCTCAATAGCGATTTGTATATTTGACAAATCTCAACCCCAAAGTACATATTGCACGCTTCAATTATACATTCACCTTGGCCATGACTATTTTTATTTACTAAAAGTCGCTAAATGACGCAAATGTTGTCCAGGAGTCAAAATAAACATAAACACGAGCAAAATGAACTTCAAAAGAGTAACGAAAAACAAAGATAGAAGCCAGCAACAACAAAAAATCACACTAGCAGAACACTAGCAAGAATTAAAAGAGCGATGAACTTTCACTCATTGTAGACATCAAGCTTTCATTTAATATGCAAATAACCGAATACCCTGCATGACATTTCTTTCTTTTTTAAAAGCGAAAATCCAATTTAAAAAATAAATAAACAGTACAATGAACGATAGTACAATGTACTGGCCCAGCAATACGGTAACTGTAACAGTTATAATCATTTATTTATCTAAGCTGCCAAAGTCGTCCAAAATATGATTGGTAATTTTCTAAACTCGTTTTTCTCCATGTTTTGATGACACTTTCCAAGTGTGCTAGATTTTCGCCTCAAATTTATTTGTGATTTCTGACCATCCAGCCGGGAACAAGTTTAAGGTTTCAAATTTCTGCTCCAGATATTTTGTAAATAGACGCGTCACGATCTAGTATTAATTCACTTGGGTGTTATACAGCAGAAGACGTTTATATGATGCTTATTTATACCGTTCAAAATAGAAAGGAATTTTTCGATGCTTTTTCGTAAGACATGCATCCATAAATAAGCATTCATGCATATATATATACACACACACACATGCATGCATGCATACATACATACATACATACATACATACATACATACATACATACATACATTACACTATTGGTTCGCTAAAAGAATACATTTTAGTATGCTTTGTTTCGCCTACTAACAGACAGACGATATATGGGTTATACTACTAATAGACAGACGACATATGGGTTATACTACTAATAGACAGACGACATATGAGTTATACTACTAATAGACAGACGACATATGGGTTATACTACTAACAGACAGACGATATATGGGTTATACTACTAATAGACAGACGACATATGAGTTATACTACTAATAGACAGACGATATATGGGTTATACTACTAATAGACAGACGATATATGGGTTATACTACTAATAGACAGACGATATATGGGTTATACTACTAATAGACAGACGACATATGAGTTATACTACTAATAGACAGACGACATATGGGTTATACTACTAACAGACAGACGATATATGGGTTATACTACTAATAGACAGACGACATATGAGTTATACTACTAATAGACAGACGATATATGGGTTATACTACTAATAGACAGACGACATATGAGTTATACTACTAATAGACAGACGACATATGAGTTATACTACTAACAGACAGACGATATATGGGTTATACTACTAATAGACAGACGACATATGAGTTATACTACTAATAGACAGACGATATATGGGTTATACTACTAATAGACAGACGACATATGAGTTATACTACTAATAGACAGACGACATATGGGTTATACTACTAACAGACAGACGATATATGGGTTATACTACTAATAGACAGACGACATATGAGTTATACTACTAACAGACAGACGATATATGGGTTATACTACTAATAGACAGACGACATATGAGTTATACTACTAATAGACAGACGACATATGAGTTATACTACTAATAGACAGACAACATATGGGTTATACTACTAATAGACAGACGACATATGGGTTATACTACTAATAGACAGACGACATATGAGTTATACTACTAATAGACAGACGACATATGAGTTATTCTGCGATGTAACTTATAATTCTTGTATTGTAGTTCTTTTGTAAACAACTATTAAACAGGCAACATGTAAAGAGAGTAAGCACTTCAATAATAAAGAGACAGAAGTAGCAAAGACAATACTGGTACAGCATCATTGAAAAGGGCTCTTTCCGATAATCAGAGAAAAGTTAAATGCAAACTCAGTACGTTGCAACAGTTCAACAAAACCATTAGCGCGTAAATTATAACCGTGTCAACATTTCCTGTCAGAGCCTTCACTCCGTGTTCAAGCAAATGATATGAAACCTAGCTCAATGTCATCGATAAATTAAAACAAACGACCTATAATTAACTTTTATATAATTTAGTCCTTTATTCATTCAATCGGGACATCTTTGCTAATCGTTCATTTTTAAGTGACGCTTTTTTAAGCATATTAACTCATCTTATATGTGATATACGCTGAATTCTTTGTCGTGTGTGTGTGTGTGTGTGTGTGTGTGTGTGTGTGTGTGTGTAATATTTGTATTTTTAACGTAGCTTTAACGCTGGTTAGTCATATCGCTACAATGTCTACAGTCACTTTATCCTGACACGAGGCTGACCAGTCCTGACACTAACCTCTTCATGCTGAGCGCCTAGCGAGGCAGCTGTAAGTACCATTATTATAAATCTTTGGTATGACTCGGCTGGGGTTCGAACCCGCCACCTCCCGCATTTGAGATGACCGCTCTAACCACTTAGGCCACCGGATCGGTACTATCGTCAATTTAATTCATAAATTGTAGTTTGTAAACATTATTATGAGAAAAAAGTGTTTGTCCTTGTCCTATTTCTCAGATTAAACTGTATTTATCTAATAGGACATCACTAGTTACAAATTGTCAAAAAGCACAAAACAGTAATTGATGTTCAAGGTTATAAAACATCGTCACGTGGTTTCTTTGTCATGATATTGTTCTCACTGCAATCTTACATAGAAAATTTTATTCCAGTAGGAAAAAGGACGCAGTTGTGATTACAGAGGGAGGTTTTCTACGAAAATGTGTGTGTGTGTGTGTGTGTGTGTGTGTGTGATTTTGATTTTTAACGTAGCTTTAATACAAATTTCAGTCATATCGCTACGATATTGTGATGTCTAGCACTGGGGCATCATGCCGCAGATATGTTGCATGATGTCCCACCCATTCACATTATCCTGACACCAGGCCGACCAGTCCTAACACTAACCTCTTAATGCTGAGCGCCAAGCGAGACATCTGCTAGTACCATTTTTGTAAGTCTTTGGTATGACTCGGCCGAGGTTTGAACCCGCCACCTATCGCATCCGAGGCGGACGCTCTAACCAATAGGCCAACGGAACGGTCAGGAAAATGTCAAAGTGTGCGAAATTGTTATCTATTCAGTGATGTACGTTTACGTTCAGTAAAGATTGAACCTTCTTGAAAAGTTGTGGTAGTCACCTACACCCCCACCCAAAAAAAGTATTGGGACAGAGTTTAGTTAGACACATGGGGTCATGCAACCATGAGGTGTTCGGAAGGCGGTCGATGTTATACATAATGCTCTACAACGTAATATAAATATAATATAATGCTGGCCTAGCCCACTTAAAACGTAACCACTCTGCTACGTAAGAACCTTCAAGGTCAGCCAAATTATCTTAATAGTTAACGCAGTTTTGATATTTCCGATACTTCATTAAAAATATTTAAAAAGAGACCCACAATAAGTATTATTCAGGTAATTTTAGATTACACTTTTATTTCCATTTCATATATTTGTAGCTCCGTTTGACTTCATTTTCGGGTCCTAAACGTTGATTTTTCGTTGAAATTTGAATATTTCTTGAGCATTTTAATTAATTTCCAGTGAATCATGGTTCGTTTTCAGCCCATTTCCTTTCATTCTCAGTGGCTAGATATGTTCTTTTTCAGGAATGAAAATGTACTGATTTTCTGGAAAAATAGGATCCATTCTAAAACTAAGTGTGGGCATGTAGTGGGTTTAATAATGAAAAGTAAAATGTTAGTAATCTTTTGGGAGTTTATCTTATTTGTAACTAGAAAAAATATAGACAGTGTCCCATTAGAAAATTGTTGTCCTTTTCACACACTTGACATTGGAAAACACAATACTTAAATTAGTACCTGATTCGTCAGGTGCGGCACTGAAAACATCTGTTTGAAAGATATGCAGATCAAAGAATGCCGGCCGCGGCTATGTGGTTTTCTTCACACAGTATCTTGCATCATGGACGGGTCTATACTTATAAATAAAGATTTGACAATGGGCCTTACAAAATTTAAAGTTACACAATGTTTAAAAATCGTGGTGCTTCCATGGGTTAACCATGGAATTTGAATTAGTACCGTGAGTCCTTTACCCAAATCTTTTCCTAGTCCACCATTCTGACCTAATTACTGGCTGGAAAATTGCAAGTAGGCAAAGCGAAACTTTAATGTAGAATTCCATGGTCAACCCGCTGAGACGGGCGTTCATCTCGTGCATCTTTTGCACTAGTTACAATTATCGATATCATTTTCAAACATCTAATCTAATAATTGAGTTTGTTTTCAGATGCATTTCGTTAATTTTTGTTAGTTCCGTTTTGCTCATTTTTATTAATTTTCGGTAATTAGATATATCCCATTTCAAACATATCGTCTAGCCCCCTCCCCCAGTATGATCTGTTTGTTTTGTGGGGTTTATTTTGCTAAAAAAATAACATTAAATGAGGAAAACATGAAACCTACCTAAACCAAGTTCTTCAAATATAGTTATTGGTCTGCCTTATTGTAAAGTGACTCAAATATATAAATGGCGTTCGGACTATCCAGGGGTAACTTTGCTCTATCCCGAGGTAACTTTGCCCTATCGCAGGGTAACTTTGCCAATAGCTTTGCAGTAAATCAAAGACACTCTCAAAGTCAATGTTGGTAATTAGGCAGGTCTTCCTTAAGCCACGTCCTTACAAAGCCCACCACCACCACCACTACAAGCATAACCTGTTGATACTTATAGGCATTCGTCGGATGTACGTTGGTACACTAATTTACACCCAAAAAAATCATACATTTTGTTTGCTGATTAATTTCTGGAAAAAAATAAACCCAATCCATTCTGACCATCTGGACTATTTCTACGATCTGACTGACTGCAACATATATCAAGAACGTACGAATGAACGAAAGAAAATAGTTCCATCATTCGTAACGGGACATATATTCCATATAACTCGATGTATATTCGATACATTCAATTCATAGCATTAATGCAAAGTTGCGAATAATTATCTCAATGAAAAATTTCAGTTAACAAAATCCACCAATTTCTTGTAGACTCACTTGTCTGCATAAATTACGCGATTTAATGGAAAGGTGAGATCCACTCAACAACAACAAAAATGTCCATCAAAATCACCACAGATCACAAACTTGTTTTAATGTTTTAGTAACATCAACATCGACTTTAATTCCGTGGACCAAAATTTATGTCCTTCCAGCATAAAAGAACAGAAAAATATCTGACTCAAATATTTATATTAATTTTGGGATTACAAATTTTGGGTGATTTTTGTGTTTTTGTCGTTTGTTGTCCTTTCTTTAAGTTCCATTTTTTAAACAGATTATCGTAGTAATTTCTATTGATAGACGAAACTAGGTAAAATGATTTATTTGATTTTTCTGCCATTTATTTAAAAAACAAAACAAATAAGTTTCTTCATTTTTTATGAGCGGTTCTACGTCATCTTCGCTAGCAAATGGAAGTCGATTCAGTTTCGTTTCACATCGACCCCATACTCTCTTAGCGTAGCCTGCCGAAGAAGTACATTCTAGTGGATGAATGAGTTCGTGCCAGTCGCAAGCGAAAATAATTAACGTATCAGAGAGCTCATTACGTAACCCATATGGTATTCAGTACAGCGATTTCACTAATATCGACCTTGACTCGAAAGCAAACTGTATTGCCAAAGACTGGAGAAGCTTGCATGTGATACGTGTTGCTTGCTGTACGTGTCGTTATCTGCAGTTGCCACGACGATTATTTAAATTGTCCTCTTAGGTAAATGTAACAAGCAATCTGATTGGATCTTTTTCTTGTTTCTTTTATTTTCTTTCTTTCTTTTTTTTTTTTTGGAAGTTGCTTTTTCATTTCTTTTTTTCACAATGCACAGGTGTTAAGGATCGATGTGGAACAAAGTGGATTGACGACTCTGGTTAACGAAGGTTTGTACATTGGTATATTCTGGCAGACACGTAGCTTTGTTTTTTTTTTTTTTTTTTTTTTTAGCAGGGTAGATGAGCACATACCACATTTTCCGAGCAGAAACGTGACTTCTTGTCATTGTCAATATGGCAGGAAAGCATCTGTTGTGTCTGTATTCCTGTATTTGTAGGTGATGCTGTTTAAAAATAAATAACAAATACAATAAAAATAATTAACAAAGACAATAAGAAAAATCTTATATAAATTGAAAGCTTGAAGGTGAAATGCACACCTGGTGATTCGTATGAAAAAGAAGATCCTTTCTTGAAAACAATTCTGCCTGTGCTGTATTTGCCTTTGACGCAGCCCGTGTTTTGCCTACAAGTCTTCTGCGCAATTAGTGCAACAGAAAGGGACTGAATATTTAATATTGGTAGAGTAGAATGGGGGAGGTGAAGACAAAAATTACCGGCTCTCAGATAATTTTTGTCTTTAAAGAAGGCATTTTTAAGTTATCTTATGATAAAAATCTCCTGGTTCGTAATAAAATTCCAAGACACGAGCCACATACACCAAAAAAAAAAAAAAGGTTGTCCCCTAATATAAGGCGCCCTCAATGAAGGTCGGTTCAAGGCGAAGACTAGTAAACAACAACACGTAGAAGACATAATCACGTCATGCTTGGCTGTGTACGTGTCATGATGTGCAAGATCCACATTCTAGCAATTCAGATATAGGTACATGATCAGTTTTCACTTTGTTGCGTGATGTGATGTGATTTTTATTTTTTAACGTAGCTTTAACAATTTTTCAGTCATATCGCTACGATGTCTGCAATGTGGCAGTTTATAGTGATGTCTAGCACTGGGGCATCATGCCGCAGACATGTAGCATCATGTCCCACCCAGTCACATTATCCTGACACCAGGCCGACCAGTCCTAACACTAACCTCTTAATGCTGAACGCCAAGCGAGGCAGCTGTTAGTACCATTTTTTAAGTCTCTGGTATGACTCGGCCAGGGATCGAACCCACGACCTCCCGCATCCGAGGCGGACGCTCTAACCACTAGGCCACTTTGTTGCGTAATTACGCATTAGATAGACTTTTGTGATATTCAAGCTTAGATCATATTAGCGGAATTTGAGTAAAAGTGAAGAAAACAACCTGGTTGTGATATTAATCAAACAGACGATGCACATATAAACCCATTTTTTAACTTAAAAAATGCACTTTGTACGGAAACTGGTATTCAACTGTGGCCTTTTAATATTGTCGTTACCCTGCATGATGATTCGGATCGCCGTTCAGGACGCTTACAGTGGGACATTACCAACGAACACACACCGCGACGATTGGATAATAGCTCGGCCATTTCCGTCAGATTGTGATATAACCTCGGAAGCAGTTGTAGAAACACAAATCAATTTGATGTATTTGTGATTTGCCACTGGAGGAGTGTACCACATGTTGCGACAGCAAAGGCCAAGATTGTTTCGATTGTGATTTTGTCTCCTTCTGATGCCAGTTTGTTCCATGTGAACGAAAGTAAAGTATTTAGTTCTCAAAGGCGACCTGATGGAAATGGCCTAGCGATGTCCCGATCTACCCTGCGACTGTGTTTAATGGGACTATTGGATGGATGAGGTGTCTGGTGTTTGTAAAATTAGGCAACGAGAAGACAGAAACAATGTGTTTGTGGGTTTTTTTAAATAAAAATTTGTTTCTGTTAAACTAGCTTTAACAATTTTAGTCATATCGCTACGATGTTTGCAGTGTGGCAGTTTATAGTGATGTCTAGCACTGGGGCATCATGCCGCTGACATGTTGCATCATGCGCCACCCAGTCACGTTATCCTGACACCAGGCCGAAAAGTCCTAAAATTGACCTCTTAGTGCTGAGCTCCAAGCGAAGCAGCATCTAGTACCATTTTTATATCTCTTTGGTATGGCTCGGCCGGGGTTCAAACCCGAGTCCGAGGCAGACGCTCTAACCATTTAGGCTTCCGAAGCGGTCAAGAGTGAGAAAGTAATGTTGATAAATTATGTTCCTTGGAAATGAGGCATTTCCTATGCTCTTCTGTTTTTGGTGTTGTTTTTTATGGGTTTTGTTTTCTTCTTCCATCCCACCAACCCTTTCCACGGCTCAGGCTCTTACATACAAAAATGCATAATTCACTTTCAAATTCTTGTATATATACATTTGACAGTGTATGCTAAAACATAAAGCATTACAAACGACCTGATGTACGTACGCATGTATATACGCATGGACGAACATATATCATAATCATCGATGTTTCTTAGAAGAGCGCGGGGAAATTAAATGTTGTATAAAATAACGTGTCGCCGAGTATAGAGACCTCTGTGATTGTCATAACAATCCCCCGATTCAAATGTTACAAGGGATATGATTGGATGAGTTTCTTTCAGATGCATCCAATTAGATAGCGGAGCAGGCGATACCGCTTTAGCTAGCTAAGTGTGCCAAGGGTTGATTTAGATTTTAGAAAGAATTGGCTCGACGACTCATGGTTCGCAAAGATGCGAAGCATACAGTATTCATTAATATTAACTAATTTTAATTTGATCATGTAAGCGTTTGACTTATTGATCAACTGTCATAATGAAATACTCAGTGACATTTGAGCAGTGAGACAATTCCATGAATTAGGCCTATCTAGTTATTAAACGAATTTTAACAGCTACACTTCCCGAGGCTGAACGTGCATATTTTGGTATTCTGTAGTAATGTCCCTGCTGTTTACATGCAGTTCTAATGCATTCGATGTAGTGCCCATGTAATACACGGTGTAAGTTTTATCTTAAATCGTTAGAATATGTATCTCGTACACATTTGTTAAAACACGCTGTAAGAGTTTAAATCATACTGAAAAAAACGAGTGTTTCATACACCTTTGCGGAAGCATAATTTAAAAATTGTGCGTGAAACTCTAGGAGGAAGTATTTCCGACAAGTTTGCTTGTTTGTTTGTTTTGCTTTTTTGGGGGGGGGGGCTCGGGAGTTTGGCAACTCTGCTTTTGAAGATGCACCAAAAGAGAAAAGAACTTTTTTTAAAAGGTACTGGTCTCACTTTTTACTGTTACCATTTGTGCTGCCTAAGTTTTACGCGGCTCTATGTAGCCAGTAATGTGTTGATATGCCTTTAAATCCTATGCATACGTATGCAAGGTTATTTCTAGTTATACACACGGAAAAGAGGGTGGACTTAGCGGGCAATGCCAGTTTGGCCTCGAAATAACGTCTTGATATTTCCATTATTCCATTATATACCAGAATAGAGAGAACTTTCGATGAAATTAAAATAAGAAATGTTCTAGCCAAAAGCTATAACATAATTGATACAGTTTTCAGCAAGAAAACATTTTTTACTATTGAACGCATGGAGTGATAATTATATTGCTTACAGTGACATTAATGTTACGGGAATATATTAGTGTGTATTGCTGACTCATAGCACGTATTTGTGTGTAACCTTTGTAGTACAGGGACTCAATGCCGGACTCGCAGGGCAAAAACAACGAATTGGAGTCCTGTCCAGACCAGTGCGAGTCCGCTGTTATGGTGCGTCTCCCGGCAAAAGACTCAAATCCTATTGCCACGGCAATATATTGCCTTTCTATGCTCACGTGCCGATAAACATCAAGTAACAAAATAACCATTATGGTTCAAATATATGCTGATTGCTCCAAAATTGTATTCATGATATATCCAGTGTTTACATAATCTACTTCCACTCAATTCAATCTGAGTACATACAAAATAATTTTCGTTCAAATAATTTGTATCAAAGTCATATTTTAGGAACTTTATTTTTATGTGAAATTTAAGTGGTAATTCCGTTATTGAATTAAGATTTTCTTATATTCGAGTGGAGAATTCATCCCAGTTTTAGACTTTTTATATGTTCAATTGGTCGTCTTTGAAGGCGTCAAACTATTTTTTTTTTGTTCAAGGCGTGAATTAATAAACATCTAATCTCGTTCCGTCGTTCCTTTTTAATTTTGAGTTGTAGACTGCGTTCGCTACGCTAATGCTTTTCAGTCTATTCGACCGCGATGATACGGTTTCCGTGCTCATAGGATTAAACGACAGGGGTTTCCAGAAATGCACGTTGTCACATATTATGAGCACAAACCCTGTTTTAGATGAGATTTTATAATGAGAACCCCAAGCTGTGAAGTAGATTTGTCATGAGAAGATTTTTCTCTTACATTTTATGAAATGATTTTGGCCGGTAATTTTTTTTATAGCTTATTACGATGTGATGAGGATTGATGGTACGAGTCCCCATGATAATATGAGACCTAGTGGTTAAGCGTCCGCCTCGGATGCGGGATGTCGTGGGTTCGATCCCCGGCCGAGTCATACCAAAGTCTTACAAAAATTATACTAACAGCTGCCTCGCTTGGTGCTTAGCATCAAGAGGTTAGTGTTAGGACTGGTCGGACTGGTGTCAGGATAATGTGACAGGGTGGGACATCATACCACATGTCTGCGGCATTATGTCCCGGTGTTAGACATCACTATAAACTGTCACAATGCAGACATCGTAGCGATAGGACTGAAAAAGTGTTAAAGCTACGTTAAAAATCCAAATCACACACACTCATGATAATATGCTGAAATTACCGACCAAAATCATTTCATAAAGTTTATGAGAAAAATCTTGTTATAACAGGTTTTTCCGATGTTTTTTTTTTTTCAGTCATACGGTGATACCTCGTTATAATGTTGATCAGAAGAGCCATCCATGTGATTAGTGTTTAAAGTGAGAGAGTCTTATACCGAGTTATGTTATGACAAGGTTGTGTTATGATGGGATATACTGCCAAACAGGCGATAGTTATTTGAACTCATATCATATATGGTTTTCATTTCCCAAGAACTACACCTAGATTAGGAAAATTAAGAAGTAATGGTTTTTCTTACTCCCAAAAATGATTTAAGTTTTGAAAATACATTATTGGCTATATCATGGCGAGGCAATGGGAGTGAAGTGTTCTTCCAAAACGGCATACAGAGGTAGCCGATCTGGCTTGCATTTACGGGTATCTAGTTCGAGACCTATCCACTACTACCTCGGCTCCCTTAAGTAACAAAATATAAAACAGTCTTAAGTAATTAAATGCAATACATGGTCTTAAATAAAAAGTGAATATAATGAAATAGGGCGATCACTTTGGAGAGTCTGTTACTTTATACGTCGAATGTCTAATAACTGGTACTTTGTCTCCTTAATCCACACCCAATGCTCCATCTCCTCGGCCTCAAACTTAGAACTTGCTCGCCAGGACAAAAATTGCCTGAGGTCGGAAAGATCGATTTATCGATTTATGTCTGTTAAATGCGAGCGTTTTCGTTCTCCAATTATTATCTTTGATTTCATTTCACAAGGTCAACGACTCAAAATCATTGATTTCATTTCATAAGGTCAACGACTCAACATCATGTATCATAAGTCCATAATCTGGAGGCCCCGGATGACAAGATTACTGTCAATCTGTTATCAGATTATCACTTTATATACCGTTATAGCTCTTGCAGATTATTCAGTTTACACCAGTTAACAGGTACTCACCTGGACAGTAAAATGGCCGGGGCCCTGAATTATCAATTAAAATCTCGAAATAGCGCCAAATAGGTGTATTACTATGGAAAGGCAAATATAAATACCATTAGGTGATTAATCTAAAAATATTTACCTTTGTGTATTATTCAAATGTATGTCAAAAAGTGTTTAGAGAAAATACCTATCCCATTCGCACATTTTCGTCAAGACTGCCTAATTAACAACTACCCTGGTATGACTGTACAACTTAATAAAGAAGAAATATAATTACAAAATGATAGACGGACGAATATAACTTATAATCATAAAACCAACAATGTATCAACATCTTATTATATACATATATGAGAAAACCAAAATTCTTTTTTGAAACTCCAATAAGTGCGTCGTAAACAAACACAGATGTCAAAACTAAATACTACATGAGGTTTGACTCGTATGTTGAACAGTTTTTGGCACACGGATAAGTTAGGCGTTGAAAACAAAAACCGTCCTGGAATGTGACTGCGATTGATTCTTTTGTCTTTTATCACGTTATCTATGGAGGAACCCATAATAAAGCATATTTTGGTGAAATGCGAGTATTGACAATAGCCTCTATTATCAGTCTCTTTTGCAAGGGTTGAAATGTTTACCTGTTTCCTGGGATATGCGTCTTTGCAGCGGTTGGGACGAGGGTATCACGTGCGTTTCTATGTTTATGCTAGAGTAAAAAATATATCGGTATACATTGCAGTTGTTCTAATTTCAGACCAGGAGTCAACATTTTAATTATAGCCGATCAAGAAAAAGACAATTCAAATCCCGATCGCTGTCTTTAATTAATAAAGCCTAAATTTTAACTTATTATTATTATTATTATTATTATTATTAACCCAGTAAACGGTTAATTGCTGATAATAGTTAGTGTAGTCACTGTATTCGTCAAAACTAACTATGGCTAGCATTTATACTCCTGCAATGATTTAAAAAGAAAGAGAATAGACTAATGAACGAAAAGAAAGGAGGAAAAGGGGAAGAAAGAACCAATAAATCAAGAATTAGATGAACATATAATTGCGGAAAGTTATGAAGCTACTTCGGTCTTCGGAATGTTATATCTTTCAATGCTGTTTGTTCTGAACATATTCATTAAACTGAAGGAAGTAAGGAAGAATGATTGGAGAAAGAGAAAGAAATTACGTAACCTTTATTTAAAGTTGATTTATATGCTTACAACCTATAAGACATTGCTTTTTACAGTAATTATATTTTTTAAAACAGTATATATACCACCAGTGCAGTGCAGTACATACAGTACGACATCATTAAAAGGAGTTTATGGAGATAAATGACATAAGTGTACTTAACTTTACAGAGGAGGTACATAGATAAATAACATAATTGTGCCTAACTTTACAGAGGAGGTACATAGATAAATAACATAATTGTGCCTGACTTTTCGGAGTAAATATATAGACAATGTAATCCTGAAGTACAAGCGATTTAAGGTAAAGATGTCAAACTTCTGTCAAATGTGTGCAAACTTAAAGAAAAAGGTAACACACACACACACACACACACACACACACACACACACACACACACACACAGAACCATGTACAGTATCACATGTTTCATCTAGAGTCAGACACTGTACAATATGTTCCAGCACACGTATTTGTTTGTAAACGTTTCTACAGATTATTGATATATGTTTGTAAACATTCCATTCATAGAGATTACTGATATATGCTTGTAAACTTTCCTACAGATTACTGATATATGCTTTTAAACTTTCCTACAGATTACTGATATATGTTTGTAAACATTCTTACAGATTACTGATATATGCTTGTAAACATTCCTACAGATTACTGATATATGCTTGTAAACATTCAACAGATACTTACTTTGGATGTTTTGCAGATTTTTCACCTGCAATCATTGTATCAGCGCGTAGTCATATAGTTGGTACCCCTGGAAGTTTTGCATATCCTTTAGCTGCATTTATGGTATGCACAAAGGCAGAAGTTGCTTGTGGATCGAACGATTTCAATTTGATTGCAGAGCCGTGGATTTAATTTGAATTACCCATCACCTGGCTATCCTTAAATCATTTTGATCAATAATATAGTTTTATGGTCTTGTTTCGAAGGTTTGATCAAAACATTTCATAACTTTCACTTAGGACCAATGCATTATAAGACGCATGATTATAGAGTGTAAAAGGATATCGTTAATACATATATTCAATATAACTGAGTTTAGTAATATGGGAGACGGTGGCACACCGTGAAGGATATTTTATAGTAGCTTTTGTAAACAACCTAACTGAACATACTCAGGTAATAAATAAGTAACTCAACTTTCCCGCCATCCAACCAAAAGGTCATCAGCTTTTCCCGCCATCCAACCAATAGGTCATCAGCTTTTCCCGCCATCCAACCAAAAGGTCATCAGCTTTTCCCGCCATCCAACCAATAGGCCATCAGCTTATGATTAACTAGATGGTGAGGCAACCAATCAAGACCCCTTGACAGGTTTATTAAAACTGCACCTACACTAGGGCCGTTTTCCAAAGTCTTCAGCCATTCCTGAATGAGAACAATCAAAATAGATTTGGTTTTGTATTCTGTCCTGAAAGCCAAAGGAAGATAGAAAGGAAAGTGTGTGTGTGTGTGTGTGTGTGAGAGAGAGAGAGAGAGAGAGGGGGATTTTTAACAATTTTAGAATCAAATTGCTATGTCTACAGTGTGGCAGTTTATAGTGATGCCTAGCACTTCGGCAGCATGTCCCACCCAGTCATATCATCCTGACATCAGGCCGACCAGCCCTAACGCTAATTTCATAATGCTGAGCGCATAGCGAGGTTTTAGTTCGACTCGACCGGAGTTCGAACCCGCAACTGCCCGAATCCGATGCTGACTATCTAACCACTTATACCACCGAATCGGTCACAAAAAAATGAATGAATGATTAAATAAATTGCAAAAGGTTATGTGACATCAAGCTGAGTGAGATAAACGTTTTTAAACTCCTTCGTTTAAATATGGGCAAGAATGAATGAATGAATGAATGAATGAATGAATGAATGAATGAATGAAAAATTAAAAAAAGAAAATCAGATCGAAATCAAACACTGCCCTGGATTTTGGCTAGCTAATGTTAACAAACGTGAAGCATACATGATATACATCTTAAAAAGAAATCTTATACGTTTGTCAAATGATCTTGGATTTTTAATACGTATCACGTCCAAACGCTTTAGAAAACGGACTAAAACTGGTATGGTGGGTTTGTATAGTATTCACACTTGGCTGGTGTTTTGTCTAATTGATCACCTTTCAAAAGTCAAGGACTATCGATTTGTGCTCATTAAAAGACGGCACTCGCATTATACTGAGGCAAACGATACAATTTGATGTAATCAGGATCCTTCTAATGTTCGGGGTTTTTTCTCTCTGTATGTTGCTCGTAATTTGCTGGTCGTTCAATTGTTTCTCCGTCTTTCGTTCTGTTTTTCAAAATATGTTTAGGTTTTACAACGAAAGATACACATGCATGTGGGAATGATCGACTCATCAAACATTTTGGTGCATGTGCATGACTCTATCTGTCTGTTCATTATATTTATCCGAGTTCAGTGTGTGTGTGTGTGTGTGTGTGTGTGTCAACAAACCATTAGCGTGTAAATTATAACCGTGTCAACATTTTCTGTCAGAGCCTTCTCTCCATATTTAAGCAAATGATATGAAACCTAGCTCAGTGTCATCGATAAATTGAAACAAATGACCCATAATTAACTTTTATATAATTTAGTCCTTTATTCATTCAATCGGGACATCTTTGCTAATCGTTCATTTTTAAGTGACGCTTTTTTAAGCATATTAACTCATCTTAATATGTGATATACGCTGAATTCTTTGTCTCGTGTGTGTGTGTGTGTGTGTGATATTGAGTGAATTATGAACCCCTTGCTCAGGTTTTTGCAGAGTCGTACCAACGATTCACGAACACTGACCAACCTCAATCCCAAACTTCCCCAAACCCCACCTGCCCACAAATACTGCAGCCACGATAAGAATAATACGTTATCTTCAAACGTTTGTTATCACGCCCTGCAATCGTTGGAAATGCGATATCAGCGTGACTTAGCCACATCATATCACTAAAACAAATATTTCTCACTACTTCAAGACAAACAAAATTAGCTCCATGGAGAATAATAAAAGATAATCGTGTTTTACATGTGATTGGTTCAGGATCATGCATAGCAACTCAGAGGACCGAATGTTCTGAACTTAGGAACTGTTTAAAAATACAAGTGAAAATTGTAACGTAATATAAATAGATTTATACAAATAATCGTTTATACATTTTAGCCCTCTGCAAACTAAAGTCTGATGTCATCTTTACCTTCACCTTTACATGATTTAATGCAATCCAGGTACTGTCTCCTTTTGTATTTGATTGTTTAACTTCATTTGTATATGTCCTATATGTTAGCATTACATTGACTTGAGTGTGCAAATGACGCCGAGTTGAGCTCAGTAACAGAATGGGTACACGAGTATGACTTATTCCAGCAAGAATTTGTAACTGATAGACCGGAGTTAACGAGAGGGTGATTTTTTCTTCTTCTGTTTCTGGTCAAACGAAAGCTGTTCAACTCCTCCCTCTCTCTCTCTCTCAACTTTATTGATCAATATATAAGTCCCTAAACAACCAACATCACGCTTGAAAAAAAATGGTCAGAAATTTGCAGAGAACAAGTATTCTTGTATACTTGTAGATTTTGATCAAGAAACTTTTTATGTCGTTCTTTTATACTCGTATTTTCTGATATGGAAATCTGTTCTGTTGTTCAGAAACATCACATTCGTTTCTTTTGAATCTTCTAAAAATATTCACCAAAACTATATCAAGAGCCGACGTCAAAAACCCTAGAGAAACACCAAACGTATTTGTAATATTTTAGAATAATATGTAACGTATATGTAGCAGCAATCAGTATTGTACCAGCAATCAGTATTGTACCAGGAATCACTATTGTACCAGCAATCAGTATTGTACCAGCAATCAGTATTGTACCAGCAATCACTATTGTACCAGCAATCAGTATTGTACCAGGAATCACTATTGTACCAGGAATCACTATTGTACCAGCAATCAGTATTGTACCAGGAATCACTATTGTACCAGCAATCAGTATTGTACCAGCAATCAGTACTGTACCAGGAATCACTATTGTACCAGCAATCAGTATTGTACCAGCAATCAGTATTGGACCAGCAATCAAAACAGGCATATCAGAAGTTAAATTCCTCTAATTTAAATGGCAATCCGATAAAACATCACCTAAACAAGATGAGTTCGGCCTTTCGCAAGGTGATCTCTACTATTCTCCATAAAATATAAAATAAATAGCAAATTACACGTGGTCAATATGGAAGAGAAGTGCATACATCTTGGCATTGTTACGGTATCCATGGTTCCGCACTACGAGTATTGTATACGCTAAATTGATCACTGTAGATATGTGCGAGGGCTTGCACAGTGCTTGACCCAGGCTTTGAAACCTTTGATCTTGTTTTTCTTTTTTTTTTTCAGATCAACTTACCTTGATTTTCAATTGGTCGCGTTGTATTAACCGCATAATTAACACTTTATTTTCATTTTAATTGTGTTTCTGTTATTAGCTACAATCATTGACATAAAATTTGTCATTCGGCTTTTGTCCACAACAGGTAAATAACAACACCCATGGGTTCCTTTGCTGGACATATAGATGAAGCCGTGTTTTTCATTGGTATATCACTTTGGTGGATGTTTAACATATACAGGGATCATATTACAGTAAGTGACTCTTCTCTCTCTCTCTCTCTCTCTCTCTCTCTCTCTCTCTCTCGGACTAAAATAATTATGAACCAATTCTGTAAACATCTTATTCGTTTTTCCAATGACTTTTCTCATCCCGTTTATGGTATTTGGGTATTTGAGCACTTATGGAAGGGTGGGAAGCCGGAATGAATCCTCAGTTGGAAAGATTTAATTCTCTGAAACCACGCAGTAACATAAAATGTATTAAATTTACAAATGTTTATGAAACTTTATATGGAATCCTAGCGGCTTGAAACCCCTATAAATAAATATAATTGTTTCTACAATATACCTTTCTCCTGATTTCTTTCTCCAAATACGAAATACATCCTTCTTGCGGAGCTTTATTGATCAATGAAGTTTAAGGAACCATAGCAAGAGCAAAAATTGTCAAATGAACGAATACAAATGTTTGAACTGTAATCACGTCAATAATAAAGACAGTATATCTGAATATAGTGACTGCAGAGCTGAGATGAATCCAGAAAGGCCTCTCAACAAAAAAAAAACTTCGCCCAAAAGAAGAGGGAGAGCCCCCTTACCCACCCGATCAATACGTCACTGTTCCGACAATAATATGTCCCTATCTTTACAGGCAGGCTGTGATAGCAGCAAGCACAAACCAAGGCTTTCCTACCCAACTCGGATTAAATGGGATCTTCCCATAGAAATCGTGTGCAAAACCCTGTTTCCAATTGGAGGTAAGATTGTTTTAGCCGATTCTGGAACTAAATTCTTGCATACCAAAATCAATAATTTGTTTTGCTATAAAATACAATGTGTGTGTGTGTGTGTTTGTGTGTGTGTGTGTGTGTGTGTGTGTGTGATTTGGATTTTTAACGGAGCTTTAACAATGTTTCAGTCATATCGCTACGATGTCTGCAATGTGGCAGTTTATAGTGATGCCTAGCACTGGGACAACATGTCGCAGACATGTAGCATGATGTCTCACCCAGTCACATTAACCAGACACCAGGCCGACCAGTCCTAACATTAACCTCTTGACGCTGAGCGCCAAGCGAGGCAGCTGTTAGAACCATTTTTGTAAGTATTTAGTATGACTCGGCCGGAGATCGAACCCAAGACCTCCCTCATTCGAGGTGGACGCTCTAATCACTAGGCCACCGGAGAGGTCCACGATGTGAAAACAGTCTTATATCCCAAAATAATTTCCAGTTAGGACAAGACGTTTGAATGGCCACAATTTACGTTGCTTTTGGAGCTCTGCGACAAGTCTAAATTGCAGACCGCATATGAATTGTGAAGATGGTGACGTCACCTTTACAATAAACATCCAAAAGCTTACAACTAGATTTAATTAACATGAATTATGTGCTAAAATCCTACATATCACCGTTGTATTTTTGTTTGTTTTTACTTTTCTTGTCGTATGCGATGATTCAATATATTAAAACAAACGTAAAAAGAAGTCTCTTCCTATAATTCCACTGATTAATGATACAATGACCAATTACTGTCATCATACAGTGACCAGTTACTCTCATGATATAATGACCAATTACTGTTATGATACAGTGACCAATTACTGCAATGAAACAATGACCAATTAGCGTCATGATACAAAACCAAGTACTGTAACGGAACAGTTATAAATTACTGTAATGATACAACGACCAATTACAGTCATGATACAATCACCAATTGCTGTAATGATACAAGGACCATTTACTGTCATGGTACAATGACCAATTTCAGCATTGAAACAAGGACCAATTACTGCAATGAAACAGTGACTAATTACTTCTAAGTTTTCAGTTTTTGTTTTGTCGCTTTCTGTGAGTCGAGTACATTCAACTCTCTCATTTGATATCGACGAAAAGTTTCAAATGAAATTCTTCCATGTCAGCATTTATAAGTCCGATTGGCGCTGTCAAGCCAGGCCATTTCATTTTAGAGATACATTTTCATTTTATACAAAGTTAAATTGTCTAGATTTTGATCTATTCACTTCTATCCAATAATACAAATTGATTAAATTGGTGTCTTCCTTTTGATCTAATCACTTATATCCAATAATGTAAATTGATTCAATTAATGTCTATCTTTTATCTAATCACTTCCATCCAATAATGTAAATTGATTCAATTCCTGTCTAGCTTTTGATCTAATCACTTCTATCCAATAATTTAAGTTGATTCAATTTGTGTCTAGCTTTTGATCTAATCACTTCTATCCAATAATGTACATTGATTCAATTCGTGTCTAGCTTTTGATCTAACCACTTCTTTCCAATAATTTAAATTGATTCAGTTCGTGGTCTGAAAAACAAGAGATACGTGGTTTGTATGATTTTGCCACATTATTCTAATGTACCATGAAAAACGAACCTTTCATCTCAGTTCTTCGTGATTTCTTATCAAACTGTTACAAACAAAAATCCCCAAACCAAACCTACTTTAATTTATTGTCTGCAAATTTCCCATTCAAACGGTACGTGGACGGTATCCACATTTATATCTATATTATCTACCATGAAAATCTTGGACTTTCGTCATTTCTCTTCTTAAAACCGAACTCTTATAGCAGCGGACCATATTTCTATGCATGTTTATATTATTAATAAAAACACACTTTTTCAACTCGATTCTTCAGGTTTTCTAGCTGAACTATTCGACGGCAGCCCCCATTTTTATGACTGGCAAGGAAATTTTACCAAGCTGGTTTACATGCAACACATGACTATTTACGGAATGTTCATTCTGCATGGAATTATTGATCTACTGGATTTTTACCGCCTTCCCGTCATTAAGGGGATGAACTACATGTCGGTCATCTTGTGTTTTATCTGGTAAGTTAGTGCAGCACGCACTTGTTTCTCTCAGTAAAATGGGAAAAACTAATGATAACACCCACCCCTAATCCCAATTACTGCAAATGATATCATATGGAGCACTGACTACAGATGATTCTGTCAATATAAAAAGATGGAAACCAGGAAGTTCCTCTGTCGCTTCGTGTCTTTTTCACCTGGAGCCTTTATAGAGGCTTGAACTTCCGGTCAGCTTTGGAGTGAATGCGACTACTGGCGCATTATGAATAACAGAAACAATTGGGGAAGGAACCTTTTTCGGTAATCAAATCTACCAAAATATGTTTAGCACCATATAATGAGTAAGGAAACCAGACCAAAATATAGCGATTGGCACCGATGTTTGAAAGAAGTAAAGAACCAATGATTTGAGCAATTATGGTCTTGCCGCAATCACTCCGTTTATAGACGTAAATTACCTTGGTTATTTATTTGGATTGATTGTAGAACTGACCAAGGATTTGCGAAAGAAAAAATTAGCTCTATGCAATCGTAACTTCTCGGTAAGGCATTCTTACGTATAGCTTAGGTGTTCCAAACGACAGCAAAGAGCATTTTCACAGTTTCGAATGTGGAATGTGGGTTTTCGTACTTTCAAAAAGATGTAGAATGCTACCGATGTGCGATCTCACGAGCATCTCAAGTATGACCTTACTGTCGGCAAACCTCCCTATCGGAACTAAGGAGGAGGTTTCTTCTTCTTCTAAGAAGTATTTGCTTAAAATTCGTTGGCAGAAATGTCATCACTGTTGTGTGGGTTTGTACCTACGGCAACCATACTCAGAAGTGTATCTTATATATCATCCATTTCCAGATGAAAGTTTTGTGTTGTTCTGTGAACGTGTCTGCTTCACCGAGTCTATATAGTCTGCACATTTTTGCTTATGTTGTTTCGTGACTACGGAACTGGGAAACTTGCTCTCCCCCCCCCTTCTATTTATCATTTCAAGAATCTATTCAGTCCTATGCCTTGATAAGTATAGAAACAAGTAAAGATTTTGTATTTTTCATGACATAAAAGAGAAAATCAAAATTCGCAGATACTTGATCAAAAGACAGCTTATTTGTTATATTTTTAAAATGTGAATCAACTTCTTGTCGAATTACTTGTCTTTATGTAAACAAACAAATGTCCTTACATTGACTAATTATTTAATGGGTGGGTGGGGCTGGAATTTGTGTTAGTAAAAATAAATATGGCCCACAGTTACCTTGGAATACATATTCTTGTTCTGATATAGCCGTAATAATATTTTAATAAATAAATTATCTCGAGGTAAAAGAGAAAGAAATATCATGCTTGCAATAAATATGTCATGCCATCTCCAGACCCAAGAAAATGACGGTGTCGGTCCCTAAATGTTATTCTTTATAGAAAGTATAGTTTTCCTCACGAGGAGATGATTTTTGCTGAGTACTGCGTTGACCGGAATGCCTGAAAAGAATTTATTGAACATCAGAACAAAGGAAAACCAGTAGGAACGAAACAGTCGGTATTCATGGTTTTAACGATCCAGTAGATAACATATGTTAGGATGATTATCCCGTATAACGATTACTGGATCCACTCCAATTTATAGATGCTAACGACATCATGATGTACTCTACATAAACATTTAAATACTTCTAGTTATTGGCTTGAACACAAAATTTACGAGCGGTTTGGACGACCAAAAGCTAACGTACACCGAAATCAACCATCATAAGAAGATCTTTATGTATAGATTCGGGTGGATGCCGGCATATGTTTGTGTATGTTTTAATTTTGCCGTGTTTTCATATTTCAGAACCAAATTTCTATTTTCAACTTTTCACACAGTCAAATGCTAATACTGGAAAGGCACAAGGTAGTTACCTCGACATCTTCGCTAGTCAAGGTTCCGGTATGTTTACCCTCCCTACAAGCAGATATTTTACTGCTTTGTCTTAGAGACATCTATTGGATTTCCTGAGCTGCCTCCCTTAGTATGTAAGAACAACTAACCATAAGCGTGCAACAGCCACATTCAGTGAAATTCACGCACCCAAAGCAGAGAAAAATCTGCTCGATCCGCCAAGGGGTAGATAAGGTTAACATACCGGAACCTTGGCTATCGAATAATTTCACGTCGATTGAGTTACATAATCAAATGCTAATGCTGGAAAGGCACAAGGTAGCACAAAATAATCTTAATCAGATTAATTAAATGGCAAAATTACATATGAAACAGTTCTTGCATGTTTGAAAAACATGAAAAAGTGATAAAAAGCTAGAGATTATTTTACTAATGACTTTCTGTTTTTAGTAGAAAGATTGGGGAAATATTTTATTGGGGTTATAAGAAAAAGCGGACTTGAGATATAAAAAAGACTCGGGTGAATATTGCAATCATTAATTATATACAGCTACTGACCCATTCTTTTATATCGACATCAACACCTAATAAGTAATAATAAAGGGTTATCAAGGCTCATATTTCATCTGCAGTGTACTAAACTCTCATTGTGCAGTGTTGACTGCTGAAGAAAACAAACACTTCATACTGACAAAAGAATTAACATAATTTCTGAAGTTCGTAATCAAAACACAACCAAGCAGAGCCTCCCCCCCCCCCATTAAAATAGCCCCTTTATAATTTAGGCTCGTCGTGATGGTGGCTCTGAATAGCGGTGACGTAGATGGGTACATCAAGGAATATCTCTCTCTCTCTCTCTCTCTCTCTCTCCAAAAAACAGAACAGGGAACTGACAAGGTTACTTCGACAAGTATACATCGAGTTTTGTTTATATTTTCCAGGATGAAAATCTCTTATATAAAAAGATATCCAGGAGACATTTAAGGTCTGAATGTTGACCACAGTTCACCGTTTAAGTATTCGGATTGATCTGCGAAGGCCCCTAACGAGAACGATTACACGTAGAAATTTCGAAGATAAGATGACAGCAAAAATAAAAAATGTCTTTTCCTTAAAGAATGAGACATTTCTTTAACTGTGTAAATACGATTGTTTTTCACAGCTTGATAGTTACAAGATTGTCACGTCTCCTCTGATGTTTCAAGGAGTTTTGGTCAAGCAGCGGGTAACATTCTGAATTTGCGACCGAAAGGATTCGGGTTCGAAAAGCACTATTGGTTCAGCCCAAAGCGAGTACCGCACGACACTAAACCAAACCAGATCAAAGAAAGTCTAATTTTAAACTCAGTTAGATCGATTCGCACTAGGGCTTATCGAATACTGAAGAACAGAATATTTTTATATAATATAAATTAGAAATAATTTGACTGTTTAAAAGATGTCATCGCATTTATAGAATCGAGAAATTGTTTGCCGACATGCTTGTTCCCAACATATCGGTGCAAACTATAGACACTTAACTTGATTTCTAGCGTCTCTTGGGCTACCATCGGCTGAAGGGTACTTTTGGCGATATGTACAGAATATTTCCGGATCAAAGTTTATAATTTTACCCTGAATGACAGCCGGCCTTTCGCAAAGGAACATCACAATAGGTCTGTTAAAAGAAATCACATATCTACTTCTTTTTATTAAACTTCCTCCCGAACATGACACTTAAATAAACGGCGACATTTTTAAACACATATGTATCAAAAAATATAAGAGGCAAATGACCGAGCCAGACAAAAACTTATATGTTGAAAGAAAAAAACAGATTGCGATTTTAATACTTTGTACTGATTATATAATATATAATACTGATTATTCTCTCAAAGAAACTCTTGTCATCAATATTGAAAACTTTTACAATCATCTCTCCAAGATACCTTCTTAGTTGTATCTCCGAGATACATTCATATTTGCTACTGTGTAAATAACCATATCGCTTCCTATGCGTATAAGAACATACATACATGTGACTAGAATTTGATGCTAGTCGAAAAGTGAACAATTTTCGAGAGACGAAATCAGTAATAGACCTGTTCTATGCCGGGATACTATCGTTTGGACTAAGGCAATGGTGTATTCCTATATATAAGTGATATTATAGCACTTTATTAAACTGAGCCGTCACAATTTAGACGAATTTAATTGGTTTTAACCAGAGTAAAATATCAGTTCACCAATTCCTAATTCATTCGTTTCTGTTTTCCTTAAAAACAAATCCATCTGCCCAGGACAGAGTTCCCATTACTTAAATTCTGAGTTTGAAAAACAGATGAAGCCGGCTTCTGAAAAATCTACGATGTGCATGTAGACCCTTGTTCTACAAATCGTGAGGTATGGGTGATTCGAAGCATGGATTTATACTTTTCTTTAATGTTGGTATGTATGTAATTTTTGGCAATATTAGTTGTTTCAGATATTTAGCCATGACAATTCTTTAGGAACAATCTTCAACATCCCATCATTTCCTTCAACGTAACATAAACAAACAAACTGGCAAACCCCTACTCCAAGCTAACACACGCAGGCTCTTATCCATTTACCATATCATTCTTAGACAGTTTGCTTTGAAGCACAAATTATATATGGGGGTTAATTGTATTGCTTGTGATAATTAAAACCTTGTTTTCCAGGTATGGAATTGCATTCTATTTCCACTCCCAAACACACGGATTAGACAAGGAACCGCTGGAGATTATCATCCATTTGCTGCCAATCTTTCTGATGTTTGGATGCGCCATGACCATTTTTGTTGAGTATGTAAAAGGAGAGGGAGCGATCTGGCCTCAACTTATTCGAACCTTTTTGGTGCTTAATTTGGGAACTTGGTTTACAAATGCCGCCTTTGTCCTGTACGTTCATGACAGATTCCCTGGTAAGTACCATATATTCTACAAATAAGCTAAAACCAACCTAAACACCGTTTGTTTTTTCTTGCCGTATTTACAGTGTATTTTTGTCAAAAGGATAGAAACAAAATATAAATTTGACAGATTATGCATACCTAATTTTGTAATGGCTTTTTGTTTGGAGGTGGGGTATAAATAAAATCTCTAAACAACGCGGTACCTGCAGTAAAATAGAGTCAACTGAGCAAAGGTGGGTTTTAAACATTGACAGCTACATCTGGTGAGTAACTTGTATTTAAACCAATGCAGCTTTACCTTTTCAACTTCATTGTAAATTCTGCTCGCCAGCGGATTTAAAAGAACAGCAATTCAAGGATCCGCGAAGGCTCAGTGGTTAGCGTGCTTGTCTGGTGAAAGAAAGTGTGCTACCTCAGATCCTACCATCGGATTGAACCTACTCGGATAAGAATGTTGTGTCCTTGGGCAAGGTACTTTAGTCCGATTCTATCAGCATTAAGAAAACCACTTTGTATATGTTGTAAAACAGTACACAACGCTACGTTTACTACCATATCTTTTATTATTATTCATTTTTTCCCTGGTTTCTTAAGCGGTTTATATGTTGGACCAAAGGCATAGTACTGAAAAAGAACATAGCTATATCTTATTCACACGCCAAAGGGGACAAGATTTTCAAATATCTGGTAATTCTTTATCCGACGCCTCCTACCGATTTCCAAAATGTGTCTAGAGACTATTATGGAGTGATTAACAGTATTGATTTAGTCATCATATAGCTCCTGTGATATGTACAGATATGTACATCCTGTAAGATCAGATAAACAAGTGGTAAACCCTTGAAAGAACAAATAAAATAAGTGTTACATAAATACACACAACCTGACTTCGGTTATTGCTTTCGGAAGCTCAAATTCGCGATTTTGAGTTGAATTTTCAATCAACGAGACCCGCTTCATCTTGAAACAGTTGTGACTTAACACAAAATTACTTGTTGTGGATTTTGTATTAGTCACGTGCTGACCGTGGAACTATGCGATCGCCGGATGGATCCCAAGTTATTTAATAATGTTATCTTTGGTGCAGCTTTCCACCATGACGTCGGCGCTAGTAAATATAAAAGCTATACATATGTGCAGTCTCACTACATCACACCAATTCTTTCTTTCTTCCTGTGTCATAAGCAACAATTTGGAGCGGGTAATCATAGTACCTGCCCCGCAGGGAAGGGGCTAATGGAAGCTAACTTTGTACATGTATGTTCATTAGTTGTAGATTTTTTTGCTGAGTATTTCGTTTAGTTCAGGTTTTATTTTATTTTTTGTACCCTTAATACATACTGTTATATATCGAATCATGAATTTTTGTGATTGTATGCATCATAACATGTTATAAATCATCATAGATTTTGGTTAAATTTTGTGTTTAAAGTTTATTTATCAAGGTATGTTCATTGTAGAATCATCCAACAAATTAAGCCAAAGATGTCTTTAAGTTTCATTATTAAGATTATTACTAGTAATTGTCAACAATTACTGCAGCATCTATTTATAGATCTATGTAAGTTTACTTTCTTAACAGAATGATGTTACGTAGGCAAAATCTAACTAAATATACTTTATACAATTTACAGCCATTAATAAATAATAAAAGAATTAGATAAAATCATGTACCAGGAATCGCAGATAATATAGATATACTTAACAGTATACATACCTGGAAGTTTTAAACTTATCGCAAGTGTGGGTCACTGTGAACCATATTTCACGTTTCAATAACTTTGCTATAAAAAAAAACAATGTGTTTTAACTGCCCTGCTAGAATCACTAAACTAAGTGATTGTGTACATATCAGTTAGCCCCACGCCTGATCTAAAATATCACTGTGATCAACATTTACTGGCATAATTTAAGCTTGTATGTATATCTGATGACCATAGGTATGTTTTGCTTGCTATGTGCATATTATCATATCTTGAATCATAAAAATTAGCGAGTGATGCACCGTGATGAACACCACTTTCTCACTGCAGAAATAAGTTGTTATAGCCCATATTTTACGCTTCACTGATTTGGGTTAAATTTTGTCTTTGATGTTAATCTCTCAGACCCTATTCTTGTAAAATAATTTAATTGTTGATGATATAGCTACGACTCCGTGGATATAAACTAAGTAGCAGAAAGAAGCAAAACCAACAAAGTCTGTAAAACTTAAATAATATAATTATCAAAGTTATAAAATGAAACTGTAAGAGGAACTTAGAGTCTTATGAAGTTAATCCAAAATAATGCTGAAACATTATATTCCAGTCCAAAAGAATATAAAGTTTCAAATGAATTTTATATCCTCGAGAGTACTTATCACAATGATATTGTTCAGAACTCCTTTGAAGAACTCGCATTAGTCCCAGAATATTGTTCAAGTCCAGTGAGCACTTTGTAATTCCAATGAATAATACTAACAAACGTATCCTCTCAAATAATCTAAACACAACAGTAAACACATCTAAAGGCTGGTTTTCACATATGAAATAAGAATCCGAAATAAAAATGGATCAAAAATTGGGGATGAGTCTGATTGTTCATTCGCCTCCTTTTATACGTTTTAAAAAGTCTATTACGAATATATCCTGTAATACTTCATGCTTTGGTGATTTTGCTAAAATATTTTTGGAAGGTCATTTATTGAGTACTGTTTTTGAATACTAAAACTTGATAACTGGATTTATCATAACGAAAGAAGGTTAGGGTGAACAATATTTTATGTTTACTTAAGTTTAGTATTTGTGTTTAGCTCGTGACCATATAGATTTTTATCGATGCTAAATAAGCCCTTCACAACAAGTGTAGTGAGAAGAAGGAATTAATATGTTTGTTCAATTGCACACTTTCTTTATTAATGACTGTGTATTGTACATTGGGATAGGTTACCCTTAACAGGCTAGCTGTGTATTGTGCATAGTCGAGAAGACTACAAGTATTTCATGAAAGACAGCTGTATTGGCTAATCAACATAATTACTCATGCGTGAACTGTGTATCTACTATTGCTCCTCATATATGTCACTCCAGATTACTCAAAGCATGTTACTTTAACACAGTAAAATCTGGTTTACAAGGATGGACAATAATAATAGCTTCCGAAGCAGATTTGTAAACAACTATTTATTTTGTAAAAAAAAGTAAAAATCTGGTTTTGTCAACTCATTACTTATCCCTTGACATCATAGGTAATGATACTCTCTGTGTCGTTTTATGTCTGTTATGCCCTATCACAGGGGTTAACATTTTATGCCAATAACACAATAGTTTGAATTTTCTTTTCTTTGTGATAATCATTGTGTACATTGGTTAATGGACATTACTGAATGTTTCGTATAGTTGAGATATCGAATTGTGTTTTGTGCTTCATTTATTCTACCTGAAAGTTATAGAAGCAGTCTTTTACTTGTGAAAAGTACGGAATATAATTTGCCAGAAACGGAAAATTGTCTTGCATGTGGCTGTTATCGACGCAGGAACTACCCGTTCCAATTATGCTATATTGTGTCTTTCCACTTCTATAGAGAAGAATTTATTTTTATGTTTACTCTCTTCCTAAATTATGTATCGATCATTTTAACACCGCATATGGTATCGCTATGAAAAAGAAGAAGCTGACGAGAATTGGTTGTAGTGCACACTATATCATTAGATCTGGATATAACATGATATCACTAGATCTGGATATAACATGATATCACTAGATCTGGATATAACAAGGATCTTCAACACGCCTGCCAGCACTTTCGTCAAGATTTACATTTACCAGGTTCACTGACAGATTATTTTTCTGAAAGACCAATGCGATGCGGCAGAGCTCGTCTTTTTCTAATTTAACTCTTATTTTCTATCTTTTTCTGCAAGTAAGACGAGTGTTAGAGGACCCTACATACCCTTGTGGAAAGGTCATTGCCGACGTTTCGCTAAATACTACACCAGTATTATAGTAGCAAGCACGCCCCAGACTGTACAGAGCACTATAACTTCCGCTTTTGTCCAGACAGTGAAACAGCAATCAACCGTAACTGCTCATGAAGCGGCTTGGGATAAATATCTGAGTAGTCCCAGTACTCGATGTACCCATGCTTTGTATCCTCTTTAGACATCAGCCTAAACCGGTAAGTGTCAAGCCGATGTACACTTGCTTTATATCCTCTTTAGACATCAATCTGAACCGGTGCGTGTCAAGCCGATGTACACTTGCTTTATATCCTCTTTAGACATCAATCTGAACCGGTGCGTGTCAAGCCGATGTACACATGCTTTGTATCCTCTTTAGACAATCTGAACCGGTACGTGTCAAGCCGATGTACACTTGGTTCGTATCCTCTGTACACATCAATCTGAACCGGTACGTGTAAAGCCAATGTACACTTGCTTTGTATCCTCTTTAGACAGAAGTCAAAACCGGTACGTGTCAAGCCGATGTACACATGCTTTGTATCCTTCTCTAGACATCAATCTGAACCGGTACGTGTCAAACCGATGTTCACTTGCTTTGCATCATCTTTAGACATCACTCTGATCCGGTACGTGTCAAGCCGATGTATACTTGCTTTGCATCCTCTTTAGACATCAATCTGAACCGGTACGTGTCAAGCCGATGTACACTTGCTTTGTATCCTCTTTTGCATCAACCTGTACCGGTAGGTGTCAAGCCGATGCACACTTGCTTTGTATCCTCTTTAGAAAACAATCTGAACCGATACGTGTCAAGCCGATGCACACTTAGTTTCTATCCTCTTTAGACATCAGTCTGAACCAGTACGTGTCAAGCTGATGAACACTTGGTTTGTATCCTCTGTACACATCAGTCTGAACCGGTACGTGTAAAGCCAATGTACAATTGCTTTGTATCCTCTTTAAACAGCAATCTGAACCGGTACGTGTCAAGCCGATGTTCACTTGCTTTGTATCCTCTATAGACATCAGTCTAAACCGGTGCCTGCCAAGCCGATGTACACTTGCTTTGTATCTTCTTTAGCATCAATCTGAACCGGTAGGTGTCAAGCCGATATACACTAGCTTTGTATCCTCCTTAGATATCAATCTGAACCGGTAGGTGTCAAGCCGATGTTCACTTGCTTTGTATCCTGTTTAGACATCAGTCTGAACGGGTACGTGTCAAGCCGATGTACACTTGCTTTGTATCGTCTTTAGACATCAATCTGAACCGGTGCTTGTCAAACCGATGTCAAGCCGACGTACACTTGCTTTGTATCCTCTTTAGACATCAGTCTGAACCGGTACGTGTCAAGCCGATGTACACTTAGTTTGTATCCTCTTTAGACATCAATCTGAACCGGTACGTGTCAAGCCGATGTTCACTTGCTTTGTATCCTCTTTAGACATCAATCTGAACCGGCACGTGTCATGCAGACGTACACTTGCTTTGTATCCTCTTTAGACATCAATCTAAACCGGTGCTTGTCAATCCTATGTACACCCGCTTTGTATCCTCCTTAGACATCAGTCTGAACCAGTACGTATAAAGCCGATGCTCACTTGCTTTGTATCCTCTTTAGACATCAGTCTGAACCGGTGCTTGTCAAACCGATGTACACCCGCTTTGTATCCTTTTTAGACATCAATCTGAACCGTTACGTGTCAAGCAGATGTTCACTTGCTTTGTATCCTCTTTAGACATCAATCGGAACCGGTAGGTGTCAAGCCAATGTACACTTGCTTTGTGCCTTGGATCCTCTTTAGATATCAATCTGAATCGGTACATGTCAGACCCATGTTCACTTGCTTTGTATCCTCTTTAGACATCCAACAGAACCGGTACGTGTCAAGCCGATGTACACTGGCTTTGTATCGTCTTTAGAGATCAGTCTGAACCGGTGCTTGTCAAACCGATGTACACCCGCTTTGTATCTTTTTTAGACATCAATCTGAACCGTTACGTGTCAAGCAGATGTTCACTTGCTTTGTATCCTCTTTAGACATCAGTCGGAACCGGTAGGTGTCAAGCCAATGTACACTTGCTTTGTGCCTTGGATCCTCTTTAGATATCAATCTGAATCGGTACATGTCAGACCCATGTTCACTTGCTTTGTATCCTCTTTAGACATCCATCAGAACCGGTACGTGTTAAGCCGATGTACACTTACTTTGTATCATCTTTAGATATCAGTCTGATCCGATACATGTCCAGCCGATGTACACTTGCATTGTATCCTCTTTTGACATCAATCTGAACCGGTACATTTCAAGCCGATGTTCACTTGCTTTGTATCCTCTTTAGACATCAATCTAAACCGGTACTTGTCAAGCCGATGCACACTTGCTTTGTATCCTCTTTAGACATCAATCTGAACAGATACGTGTCAAGCCGATGTACACTTGGTTTGTATCCTCTTTAGACATCAGTCTGAACCGATACGTGTCAAGCCCATGCACACTTGCTTTGTATCCTCTTTAGACATCACTCTGAACTGGTATGTTTAAAGCAGATATTCACTTGCTTTGCATCCTCTTTAGACATCAGTCTGAACCGGTACGTGTCGAGCCCATGTACACCTGCTTTGTATCCTCTTTAGACATCAATATGAACCTGTACGTGTAAAACCGATGTTCACTTGCTTTGTATCCTCCTTAGACATCAATCTGAACCGGTACGTGTCAAGCCGATGTTCACTTGCTTTGTATCCTCTTTAGACATCAGTCTGAACCGGTACGTGTCAAGTCGATGTACACTTGCTTTGTATCCTCTTTAGACATCAGTCTAAACCAGTACGTGTCAAGCCGATGTATACTTGCTTTGTATTGTCTTTAGACATCAATCTGAACCGGTTCGTGTCAAGCCGATGTTCACTTGCTCTGTATCCTCTTTAGACATCAGTTTGAACCGGTATGTGTCAAGCCGATGTACACTTGCTTTGTATCCTCTTTAGACATCAGTCTGAACCGGTTCATGTCAAGCCGATGTACGCTTGCTTTGTATCCTCTTTAGACATCAGCCTGAACGGGTACGTGTCAAGCCGATGTACACTTGCTTTGTATCCTCTTTAGACATCAATCTGAACCGGTACGTGTCAAGCCGATGTTCACTTGCTTTGTATCCTCTTTAGACATCAGTCTAAACCGGTGCGTGTCAAGCCGATGTACGCTTGCTTTGTATCCTCTTTAGACATCAATCTGAACCGCCCCGTGTCAAGCCGATGCACACTTGCTTTGTATCATCTTTCAATCTGAACCGATACGTGTCAAGCCGATGTGCAATGGGTTTGTAGCCTCTTTAGACATCAGTCTGAACCAGTAGGTGTCAAGCCGACGTACACTTGCTTTGTATCTTCTTTAGACATCAGTCTGAACCGGTACGAGTCAAGGCGACGTACACATGCTTTGTATCCTCTTTAGACATCAGCCTGAACGGGTACGTGTCAAGCCGATGTTCACTTGCTTTGTATCCTTTTTAGACATCAATCTGAACCGGTACGTGTAAAGCCGATGTTCACTTGTTTTGTATCCTTTTTAGACATCAATCTGAACCGGTACGTGTAAAGCCGATGTTCACTCAGATATTCATCCACCACTGGTTTGTATTTCATGTCGAGGACATGCATAATTTGTGCGAGCTGTATCAATACTCCGTCCTGTTCGTTGATCGCAGAATTGGCAGACAGCACCAGTGATACGTGTTTCTTGCTTGTCTGTTGCCCCATCATGACTTTATGTATTCCCCTTGACGATAAGTATAGTGCAAGTTCAAACTGCGGAAGCCAAAGAATGTCAGAGTTAATGCAAAGCCGGTGGCTTGTGCGTTGACGTTAAGATCCCAACATCTAATGGTGTCTGGCAAACATGGACGCAAAGCGACTTGTAAATCTTTCGTTTGAGATGTTCGTCAGAACAACAGACTGGTAACTGCTGTTGTCATCATATACCCTTACGATCCCTATACACGGATTGAAAGCGTTATCCACGTTCCATTATCACGATTTCCATTGAGATTAATCAAGTAAAATCTGGCCGCTGGAACGGTTTTTGTTACAGAGGATAAAACCACCAACGATTTGCGTTGTATCCCAGTGGTATGAACTAGACCCATTTATTTCCGTCAGCTCAATGTCGTCAGAGATGATTATCATTAAGGTCAAGCACCAGTGCAGCAAATATTGACATATTAAAAGAACTACACATGAACTCTAATAGCATCAATTTTGTTTAAAACTTAAGCATATCTCAGTAAGGAAATAAACTCGACTATTTTCGCTGCCTCCACTGCGCTCTTGATGTAAATGGAATCCGGGGGAACCATCGTTGTGACTAATAACTCGAACATCACAGACCAAAGATAACAGCTTATTTTCAGATTTCCAGACCCAGCCAGCAATGATGTCATTTCGCCTGGAAACGCTAGGCTGCCATTCAGTGGCGGCTCACTAGTGCCGGCCTCTTCGCTATCCAAGGTTCCGATAAGCCTATCTACACCTTGGCATATCGGGCAGATATTTCTGAGCTTCGGGTCTGTGATTTTCATTGGATGCAACGGCAAGCCACCGCATCCAATCAAAATTAAGTTGTTAAAATCTGAACACTGTTCCTACGTGATCGAGACAAGGGAAGTGCTCAACTTGAATGGACTGATAAATCATCAATTTTCCAGTGTCGGTCCGTGTTTGCACAAATACCTTTCACTAAAATATAACTGTAATGGCTTCCCTATTACATAGTCATATTTTTGGTATTAAACTTGCAAAGTATCCTTTTTATGTCAATTGCAACCACCGTTTTCGGCGGATGTACAATGCACTACGCTATTGGTTTGTAGGCATTATATACTAAGGGAGGCAACACATGGAATCCAATAGATGTCGCTAGGACCAAACACCAGTATAGGTGTTCGATCCGCCATGGTGTAGATAAGGGTTAAAGGAACCTTGGCTAGCGAAGATACGGTGTGCCGGAAACCAACAGAGCAATTGCAATAAACGTCGGTCGCGCCATCGTCAAAAATGATCAGCGTAAAGTTTTAACGAATCGAATAAGCCTGCAATGAAGATAGCACTGTTTGGGATGCTTACAAAGATCCAAGGCTGACGGGGGCGGGGGGGGGGGGGGCGGGGGGACGGGGTAACGCTGCCTTTTAGGATATACAGAACGGTACTTGTCTACTCTGACAATGTTGTGGCTGGTACCAGCTTATGCGCCAATCACTGACGCGTTTGAAAATCGATTCTTTGTGCAGCTCGACTTCAGATACTAAATGACCAAATGCAATACTACCACTCCTGCATTTCATACAAACTTACCTTCGACCTGATGTGTTACGATTTCGGCAGGATGATCCATTCTACTGATAATGGGTGAGCTTCACAATCAAAGATGCCTCTCTCGAGTGCGATATTTGTACCCACTTTGAAGTCCCACATATGATCAGGCGGTTGTACTTTGCAAAGGTGGCTATCTTGTACATCCAAGTACTGTGCGATTGCAGGATGATGGATAATAAATAAGAAACGATTTATGTAACATCAATCTAAACATGCAGCATGCCGGGGGAAACAAAGCATCAAGGTGATAGTTTTACTTTTCGAGGCTATAACAAAGAGCGATCATTACTTCTAACAACAATGGCAATCGAGGGCATCACAAACCATATATATGCTCGCGGAATGTGATATAACAGCATTGGAAATAAGCCCTAAATAGGAATATAATCTATCAAGAATACAAAATTGATTGTCGATTAATGCTGGTGCCATTTACAAAAGATGGTTTGCCCTTGTCACTGATACGAAGTCAAGAAAAGCTAGTCTAAAAAGAGAGCGACGGCATAAGACTGCAAATTTATATTTAATGACTATAAAGTATATAAGTATTCATAGAGGAACTCTTTCCATTTCTTCATATGCAGTGTTGTTCTGTGTTAACTGTGTGACATCTAGAACATTATATATATATAATCTCTTTCATCTGTTTCTATTGCTGCCCAAATTACAATTCAAGAGGCATAGTTAAATGTGCCCGAGAATGCAAGCTGAACAGTTTAGCAGGATTTTAATTGAAAAAAATACCTTTGTAATGAAAAGTTTTAAAGTAATTCTCTAGAAATTGGAACAACTTCGTAGACATTTTTCTAAGAGCTCTTGTTTCATTTATATTATGTTTCCTTTTTCAGGTGGCGAAACCAATCCTAACTGGGACAGAACTGATTATCGCAACGTGCACTTTATGGTGGCCGCATTTGGAATGCATCTGAACTTTAACATGGTTTTCATGGCTGTCGCATATGCGGCCATGTATATTTTCTACTGGTGTAAAGACAAGAAACCGTTTTCACTCTTAACCAAACAACACCAGTACAGTAAGGTCGAGGGGGTGGTGTTGAAGGAAAATGGTCATGAATCGGTCAAATTGTTGGATGGTGACGAAGAGGATACGCTTGCATAATTCAAGGTGTGTCAATGGCATGAACTGATTCTGCAGGAGATACTACACTACATGGATGTGTTTTAATGTCAAGCTTTCTACACTTAATTTTAAGACACGAGTCAAATCCGTTTGCGTAGGTAATATAATTGGGTTAATTTAGAACTAACCTGCAGTTTTGTGTAAAAATTTACATTTAAATAATGTCTTAATTTTTCATCTACAGTTCATTAAACAACATTTCAAAATATTTCGACATTTCAGGACTGCATTTATCACTGAAGTGACATAACTATAAGGATAACTGCCAAGTAAGTTACCTCTTCAAAAGAACGAAATTTGATTTATAACAGGAATGACGTAGATTATAATATTAGGTATGAGCAATGTAAGAAGCTTTTAAGCTTTTCAGCAAGCAGCTTCATCAACAGTACATACAGCAAGTAGCTTTAACAACAGTACATACAGCAAGTAGCTTTATCAACAGTACATACGGCAAGCAGCTTCATCAACAGTACATACAGCAAGTAGCTTCATCAACAGTACATACAGCAAGCAGCTTCATCAACAGTACATACAGCAAATAGCTTCATCAACAGTACATACAGCAAGCAGCTTCATCAACAGTACATACAGTAAGTAGCTTCATCAACAGTACATACAGCAAGTAGCTTCATCAACATTAGAAGTAGTTGCATCAACAGTACATACAGCAAGCAGCTTCATCAACATTAGAAGTAGTTGCATCAACATTACATACCGAAAGCAGCTTCATCAACAGTAAAGTAAGCAGCTTTATCAGCATTACAGCAAGCAGCTTCACCAGCATTACAGCAATCAGCTTGTTGCAGCATTACAGCAATCAGCTTGTAGCAGCATTACAGCAAGCAGCTTGTAGCAGCATTACAGCAAGCAGCTTGTAACAGCATTACAGCAAGCAGCTTCATCAATAGTACAGCAAGCAGTTTTTATCATTATTACAGCCAGTACCTTCATCAGCATAATTGCAAAAAGCATCCTCAACATTCTAAAATCACTCGAACGTTTAAATGTAGAACTTCGACAGCTACGAAATTAACGCTGCGTTCATTAAGAACCATTTAAACTTCACTTTTCCATGATCCTTTACTAGCATCCAAGTAAATAAGAGGGAGTTTAGATCCTCACGGGACACAGTTCTGTGGATGTTTAGATCCTCACGGGACAAAGTTCTTTGGACGTTTTGATCCTCACGGGACAAAGTTCTTTGGATGTTTAGATCTTCACGGGACAAGGTTCTTTGGATGTTTAGATCCTCATAGGATACATTTCTGTGGAATATGCTTAATTACATTGGCACTGGGTGAAAACATATTTGACACTAATACAAGCTGACAGCGCTTGTGTTATGCTGTACAGTCGGTGCCATCAATCGTACTCGATTGTTCACTGTACGGTCAATTGAGCTAAAATAGCCTGAAAGAATAATTTTTCATCGCTGTACATCAATTGAACTAAACATTTTCCATGCAGTGTCAAAGACTCGTTCCAGTGCAGTGCAATTAATGCCTTTCTCAGAAAGTAACTTCAAAGACTCGTTCCGTTGGTGTACAATTAATGGAACTAAATGAACTCCATGCAGTTTCAAAGAATATTACTACAAATGTGCAATAAATGCAGCTTGTGTACTCAATGCAGATTGTTTGATCTCTGTACTCAACGCAGATTTTTTTTATCTCTGTACTCAATGCAGATTATTTGATCTCTGTACAACTGATGGAATGATATTTATACTCCATTCAGGCTTGAATACTCCTTCGATTGCTGCACAGTCAATGCAACTTGTATACTCAATGCAGATTATTCTATCTCTGTACAGCTGATGTGTACAGCCGATGGAACGATATTTATCCTCCATGCAGGCTCGAATACTCGTTCTACTGCTGCACACTCAATGCCGTTTTGTTTACTTCATTTACTTTCAGAAACAAATGCAGTTAAACTTACTCAAAGCAACTGAAATTTATTCATTGCATTTGAAAAGATTCAAGCCGAAACAAAGATATATATATTTTTATGTCGTGTTTCGATGAATTAACTCATCGTAAACAATAACTCCGATATATGTATTTCAGTATATTTTATTTTGCACATTTTATTTCTTACATTTTGAATTTGTTATTGTCGGTTTTAACAATATATATTTCAGTAGAATGTAATGAGATTTGTTTTATTATAAGATAGTTTTTTTTTGTTAGCTACATATATATTTATTTTTACCCATATAACAATGCACAGAATTATGCACTGTATTGTTAATTGTATGCAAGAGATATGTTAGTTGATTGGGCTTCTAAAACACTTGATTTAGGTATGTAATTTAATATTTTTGAAGCATGATTTTGTGAAAATTTATATTGAAAAGCTTAGTATATTCTAAATTCCTAATTTTCTTGAATTGTAAGATTCTAAATTATAATGTGAGATAATTCTGTTTTTTCTTCAATATTCCAAATTGAAATATCAACGATGGCAGGATTCATGATCATGAATGCTCATGAAACATATATTTATCAATTTGGACTTGTGAGCTAATTGGTTCCTAGAGGAATGGTGTGATATTGGAAACAGAAATGATGCGGGTACTTCAACAATTACATTAGCAGCAATCGAATACTTTCTGCAGTTCAAAAGTAATTCACATCTTGGGCATTAGGGGGCAGCATTGTATTTGAATTAACACACAGTTTAGTAATATACATGTATATATTTACAAAGGCGCATATATATGTGCGTACTCAAATATATGTGTATTTCCTAAACAAGCTAGTGTATTTTGTATATATACATTATTAATTATAATCAACTAACATCTACTGAATTTGTTCTATATTTATCATAAGCACATTTCTTTATAACTGTGATATATGCTTTGCAGTCTTTGCTGAGTTTTTATGTGAGTTTCCTTTATTAAAAAAATACCAAATAAATATATTGTCTTCACTGATTTTTACGTGCAATTTACATGCAGTTTTTATTATTCCCATTATATCATAATAAAATATGATTGCAAAATGCCTCTTTGATAAACGTCATTTAACATTTAATACGAGAATGAAATGAGAACTGAAATCCATGCAATGTGCTCGTTTCATAAGGAGTTAGAAAACTGGAAAGTGAGTAAAGTCGAATATGTATGTCATTCAGTGTTGTCAGTACTTTAAATGTATAATCTTGCAAAATGAATTAAAGCCATCGTCCACGAAAACGTTTGGCTTATTCACACCTTGCGAATGTTCTAGAAGTCCGTTTCGCTCACAATGTCAAGGAAAATAGTTAAAACAATTTGCACATGACAAACTTCTCAAAGGAAAAATAAAGAGAAAACTAACGGTGCTGATTGCGAGCAATATCTATCATTTAAATTGGAGGAGCTATAGAGAAACATAGCGAGTAAGGAATATCTTCAAATGAGATAATATTGTCTTATTTCTCTATTTCCAAGTATGGGGACCATTAATGACCGAGTGGTCTAAGGCATTATCATGGTGTATTTCACTCTGTCTGCGTGGGTTATAGTCTCAGCCCGGCCAGCGTAAGTATGTGAGAAAGGATGCCGGTAGCTTCCCGTGGGTCGTTGGTTCTTACCAGGTTCTACCTCCGCCAAAGATATTGGCCGCCATGTATAGCTTATCATGTGCTGAAATCTGCCGTTTCTGATTGTCCATTTCAAACACACATACTTATTACCGTTCTTTCATTTGACTCGTAAAAATATACAGTTTAAAGTATGTAGTTTATTAACATCTGGATCAACTGAAATTATTTGCACGATTTTATATATTTCCTCGCTAAAATTTGGAAAGTATCCCTTTTCAAACATTATTTTGTATTTTCAAATTGTGTCAGTTTCGACATTTAAAATTTTCGCTTTCCGGGTGATTCAGTTTTCAAGTATCCAAAAAGATTTATCGAGCATTATTTTCCATTTCAAACAAGTTTTTCTTTCCTGTTGTAAAATTGTTTCTTTCAACAAACGTTTTCTAAAAGCATTATGAATGTCATCACACGTTCTCGCTTTCACTTTTGCAGCTCAGTAGTATTTCGGACACAGGTCAAAATGTATTTATATCCACTTCTGTGGGGTTTTTTTATATATATCTCCTTGCATGTCAATAGTATATGCCTGCCATTGATCATCAATTAGAGTCAAATAGACTCTTTCTGCTATCGTAATCTATAAATAGATGGTTCAGTTAAAAGTTCTTTCAATCCGCTGTATTTTGTCTGCTTTCTGTCACATTTAAATTGCGGTTACGCCTGGTCGAAATTATTTTTCGCTCTCCGTCAACGTTTCTTCGGGCTACGCTCCGCTCAAGTCTCAGCAGATGTGCTAACCGTTTTAGTATGTCTGCAATGGAGCAAGTAAGTGCATTTGCTGGGGTTTTAAGTGAATGAATATTAAATTAACACTAATAAATAAGCATCTACTGTAATCATAAATTAAAAGTGATATCTACATTCTACAGCATAAAATAGATATAATTTCTTCGTGGATCTACATATTACGGCACAAAAGGGTTATTTTAGCGTGTATCTAAATACTACAACACAAAATAGCTATAATTTCCACGTGCACCTACATACTAGAGGATAAAGCACTCATTGGTAAGTCTCTGAAAGTGTTCCTATGCTGAAGAAGTAGGATATGAAGTACAAAAACTCGGAAACAGGCAAAAGAACACAGCACTAAAGAAAGCGCCACTACTGTAAGAGTATGGATATCGCAAAAACTCCGCGAGAAATATATCGATCCAGGGTATATAAAAAAACAGAGCAGTATTAAAGAATACCAGCACGAAAGTGAATTAATTGTATAATAATACCAATAACAATAAAAATAATAACAACAACAATCATCATCATAATCATCAACTTAACCATCACTAATATATTACCACTTCTTTTAATTTTCAAGTACATCAAATATAATTAATAATTATCTGTTTGCGTAACAATGTATATAATGAAACAAGAACAGAAATATCGTCTCCTTTGTAAAGAAAAACGGAGAGTATGTTCACTGACAAGATGGGCTTGTGGAATTAGTGAAGGGGAAGCAGCGTGTCTGATCTTAAAGAGTTTAAAAGAGTTACCTCCCATGACTTATTAAATCTACGCTACTCAAGAGCAAATACTTGATGAAATTACGCTCAAATGAAACCCATGTTTCATTAAAATCCATATAAGGCGTACTTTCCCTTTATTTCCACATTAACGTAATAATTCAACGAAAGCAGTTTTCTCTGATGTCTAATAAAACATTATTGAAAGCAAATCAAGGAAGCGTTGTTCTTTTTCTTTTCTTTTTGCATTTGTTTTTCAATTATTAGGAATTTGTTTGCTTTCTCATCGTAATGTTCTTTCTAAAAGTGGGAATTTGTATCGGCAACTCAAGTTCTTTGCTTCATATAGATGGTATTAATAAACTCAAGACGAAGGAAGGTCTTTTAGTTTTTAATAGGGGCGAAGAGAGGGGTGGGGAAAAAGTAGATCTTAAAAATGGCCGGTGTAAGAATTTTAACTTATTCTAGATCGAAAACTACATAATTACACCTCTAATTACCACTTTCTCTATGAGATTGTCAGTAAACAAAAATCTTACCAGTTCCAGATTTTGATGATCTCGTTTTACTCGCTACTATATGATAGGAACTTCTAATCCCGGACCTACACAACCAGACTATCTTACTTTTCTCTCTGACACAAGGCGCAGGGATATTTTCACTTCTGTTCCCGATATTTGCCGGCGGAAAAAAATAACTTTTTCCCACTGGGTAGCTCGATCGCTTATGGTAATCTTTCTGCAAAGTAGTTTCTTATGACAGGCATGGGGTTAAACCATTCCTCTATGCGACAGCTGCCGCTACCCAGACATATATGTTATGGAACCAATCCACACCTGTAATTACCGATAAAATTTCGTTTATGTTACTAACCTCGGCAGACGCTGTCACATCTGGCACACCAGATTGTACTGGCATGTATAGAAGGGGTTATTTTTTCGTCTGGACTGGCGGCTTGGGCGGAAGATCGTTCACCCTTGACACATGGAACGTGCGCACATTTTCGAGCAGAGGATGTGTGAAGCGATGCGAGGCTTTAGTCGGCTTTCAAATGAAGTCGGTGTTTGTTAGCGAGATAACTGGACTTCCAAAGGGTGTGAACGACAGACTTATGACAATGAAACTCCCGCTGCCAAATGGAAGAAAGCATGTCATGATCTTCAGTGCCGACGCACCACCCTTGACCAATCCACTCTATCATAACCTATGTTCCCAAATCTGACAAGCTCATCTTCCTTAGTTGACATCAAAGCAAGAGTTGGCTCTGGCAACATCTCCTGTGACGGGGTCATTGGAAAGTATGGCGTCGGCCTCTGCAACAGCAATGGTCTTATATTGCTTCAGACCTGCGCAAAACATGAAATGCTCATCACCAACACTGTCTTCCGCCTCCCTAACCGCAACAGGACAACATGCTTGCATCACCGATCTAAGCACTGGTATCTCATCGACTACGTGATAGCCTGGAAGAGGGACTGGCGGGATGTATAGTGACCAAGTCCACGTGTGGTGCAGAATGTTTGACTGACCACCGCCATGTAGATTGCAAGCTTAACATCTGTATCCAACCTTAGAGAAGCCCTCAAGGCATGGGGATTCCAGAACGGATGGACATCGTCAAGCTCATGAACACTAACTCCAAAATAATATTCGTTAGCATTCTAGAAAGCCGTCTTCAATCCACCTCTAAGGGTAACCCAAATTGTGGAGGCAGTCTTGGCGACCGTTAGAGAGCTAGTCTACAACACCGCTAGAGATGTTAGGGCCCTACTCCAAAAGCAAGAGTCCAGTACAATGGAGAGACGTCTGAGCTCTTTCCTGTCTCGAACGGAGTGAAGCGTGGCTGTGTACTGGGGCCAACACTTTTCAGTCTCATGTTCTCAGCCATGCTCGATGGTGCCTTCATATAAGGTGGCTCTGAAGCTAACATATAACGCATCGTCGAAAAGTTCTCAAATGCTTGGAAAAATTGTAGCCTTACGATTGAGACAAAGAAGACTGAAGTAATTTGTCAGCCAAACCCAGGAAAACCGAATGCTGAGCCAAATATTACAATCAACGGCCACAAACTAAGTGCAGTGAAATGGTTCGCCTATCTTGGCAGCACTCTGTCCCAGAACGTCGTAATCGATGACGTAGTTGATGTCAGGATTGCAAAGGGCAGCGCACCCCTCGGCTGACTACATGGCAATGTCTGTAACAAAAGAGGCATTAGTCTACAAACAAAGCTGAAGGTGTACAAAACGATAGTACTCCCTACGTTATTTACCAATCTTGACAGTGTACCAGCGCCATACAAAGAAGCTGAACTACCTCCACACAACTTGCCTCACAAGACTCCTCAACATCAAGTGGCAAGACAGGATCATGCATGCTGGGGTCCTTGCCCAAGCAAGCCTGTCCAGTATCTACACCATCCTGGTGCTGTTACAGTTGCGATGGGCAGGCCATGTATCTCGCATACCATATCAACGGCTTCCAAAAAAAGTCTTTTAAGGCAACAAGGAGTACATTCCATAGCAGGACCCGAGAAAACGCCACAACGCCATCCTCAAGACGTCTTTGAAGATTTTGGCATTAACATTCACACGTAGAAGCAGACTGTAAAGGACAAGGACTTGTGGCGCTCCTGCATCGGAAATAGTCTTTCAGCTTGCGAGGCTAATAGGAATGCCGCAGCATAACAACGGAGACAGGCCAGGAAATCCCGAGCTAGTGATCCTACAATATGTGTTGCTGACATTTCCTGTCCACACTGCCACAGAACATTTGTATTTTGAGAAATCAGAATGCCTTGACAATAATACAGCAAAAATAATGGATTTTCTGATGATAACATTATTAAACATCTTTTCATCACCATCAGTCGATATACATTTTTTAATAATTGAACTTCTAACTACAACCGGCACAAAACTGTATTTTAGGATAGGGACCATTGTTTTTACAAAGAAGCTTACCGATGGACCCCTGTCTGATCTATAGTGTAAACAAATAATTATTGGGTCCCTATTCTTAACATACTCTTGCAATATGATAGCTTCCCCATCCCCCTTTTTCTCGTATACAACATAGATTCAGTTGCTGGTAGCTGAGACCGAGATCTGCTAGTTCTTCAGATCCGAGTCTAAACTGTTCGCTTGAAATCATAAATATAACAAAGAGAACCTGATATGCTAAGTGCACATAAATTTTCGGAGAGAGAGAGAGAGAGAGAGGCAATGAGAGAGAGAGACAGTGAGAGAGAGACAGAGAGATATCTACGTTTGGGATACATTGTACACATCTTTAACAAGGCATTTTACAGTCGATAAGTCTTCATTTTTCGGTAATTGTTGTAGTTTATAATGCTTGGTTGCTACCAATAATAGGGATCAATATAAGATTTTCTAAGTGAAAGGTATAGAAGGCAGATCAAGTCAAAATGACGTTCATCTTCGATCTCATTACATAAAGTCACATATCCTTTCATGTCATTTGTGTCCTACATGTCTACCAGTTTCGATATTTAATGGGTCTGATGAAACCCTTAAATTACATAAAGCCATTATGTGGCAGGCATTAACTATTATTCTAAGAAAAGAAGCCATTTCGAATAGATTTTTTTTGGATAAATTTATAAATGCATGCATTTTTGGAATCAACTGCTGAGCTCCTGTCAGAATGAAATATGTATTTTAGTCTTTGGTTAAAAGCGATAAAAAGAAAGATATACGGACTGAATTAGAATAACACCAGCCTTTTCCAAATCATGAGATCAATAGAATTGTTTTCACATTCGAAACCCAGTTCTCATAATTCTTTCTTTAGAAATGGGTAGGCATTAATTGGTATATTTTTTGAAGAATGTAATTATTATTATTTTTTTTTTTGCAATTTAAACCATTTCTTAATGATGCGCACATATTTATTTAGCTAAGGTGGCTATCGGCATAACTCTCCATATACAAATACATTGTTGGTATAAAATTGACATCTAGCAACCATTTGTATTATATGTACCCGTTCTATATTGTCTGCTTTAAAAATATAATTAAAAAAACGGAGATACAAAAGATTTAAATAAATCACACATTATTTTCACTGGACATCATAGATTATTAGTGTTACTCAGAAGTACGTCCGTTGCATTGACACATTTTTCAGTAATAGTCGGTGGTAAACGCAAGTCCTAAATAATTAAAATTATCTACAGTAGTCAGAAATACATGTCCGTATTTAAATGAAACATGTTTTATTTTAACTTTAAAAAAACAACAACAACAAAAATAACATAATCTTTATTTTATCAACATTTACAAATATATTCCACCTTGTATAGTATGCATGTGGACCATCTACTGTTTCTGAAAATCTCAACGTATCATCAGGAAACAGTAAAAGATATAAAAACGTTTATTTTAGAATGATACCCACCTCTATATTTGATTGTATTGCAATTTCCAGTTCATTTATAAAAAGAGAAAGCAGAAATGGAGAGAGGCTTTCTCCTTTAAGAGGACAAATGAATAATCGAAATAGTCTGAGTGCGTGTTTAAGTGCTTGACACATAACTGTACTGAACTTTAAATAGAACTTATTATTACTAACATTTTCTCAGTCACTCCGCATTTTATTGTCTAATGCCACAGACTTGTCCTTTAAAATAATCAAACGCTTTTTCAAAATCAATAACGACACGGGAAAGCGTTTTGTTTCCGTCGAATAGCTTCAGATAAAAACAAAGTAACATAAAATGGTGTCCACTATATTATTATTCTTTCTAAAGCCAAATTGTGTATCAATAAAAACAGTTCACGATTTAACATGCTATTAAAAACCGTTCCTAATCGCATTATGAGACTGAAGATTTGGGCTGGGCCATATCTGTTCATAGTAAGGCACGCGTTATACTTTTCGCTTACTTTTCATAACTAAGCCCATTATACATGCACACGTAAAAGATCTCTCAAAATCATTTTTAAAAACTATCGCTTTACGCTTTCACTTCTTTAAAAATACATTGCATACTTTTATAATAACTTTCAAGCGTGTAGTATTATTACGATCCAACTGCATCGGCTGTATTGTGTTCCTTCAATTTTTTTAAGAGGACGTCTATACTGTTACCACGTCCGTTTAGCGCGTCAACAACCGTCACAAATTTCGTTTCACTCAAGAAGTTTTGCAGACTTCATGTATTGAAACCCACCTTTTTTGGTACAGATATTTACATGAGATGACCGAAATCAAATTCAATTTCGACTCCCCTACCCTACCCCCCCCCCAAACAAAAAAAAACAACTGGATCGAGCAATAGAAACTATCTCAGTTAGGACTTTGTCCTTTAATACTGGAGCATAACTTTCTTCAGTTGTACCATATTTGTCGCGTATTTCTGACACTATTTCCAGGTGGGAAATGAGAGGAAAACAATCCGTAATGTGTGTCAGTGTGAGATAAGGGAAATTCACTTTCGATATTAGAATGTGTTGATGCCCGTAAATTCAGAACCTACAGTACGATTTTCCCACAAAAATGATGGATTCTATCAATCCTGCCCACTGAGAGTGGCAGGCAAATATACGCTGCTAAGAGCATCATTACACTAATTAAATTCCTTACATATTTCCTTCATTGTCTACATTTTTAATCAAATTTGGTGCTTTTTTATAAGTTAAACTAAACCAAGACGTCTTATGTATATTAAGCACTAAAATATAAACGCAGTGTAGGTTATACATAGTTAAGCACTAACACATGAAAAATAATATCGGTTATACATACGTTAAGCACTAACATGTAAAAAAAACACATAGGTTATACATACGTTAAGCACTAACATATAAAACATAACATAGGTTATACATACGTTAAGCACTAACATAAAAACAGGTTATACATACGTTAAGCACTAACATATAAAAACAGCATAAGTTATACATACATTAGGCACTAATACATATTAAAAAAACAATATAGGTTATACATACATTAGGCACTAATATATAAATAAAAAACATAGGTTATGTTGCATTTTCTGGAAATATTTTCATCGTGAGTACTGGAATGTTTAGAACAATACACTTTCGGAATAGGATGACAAAATCGCACCTGGTTCCATTTATTTCTAAAACCTGAATTTAATGAACATTCTATTTTCTATTTAGACTACATTGCTGCCGTCCGTTTAAAACTAGACACATTCTTCATTGATACATGTAACATTCGTCACTGCTTAGCAAACCTATTTTGAGAAATCAGAGAAAATAAAATATGCGAATGATTTTCTTATGTGCTACACTATGACGCAGTAAAACCAACTGATTCAGTTAGCTTATTGATTCCAAAATGGTTCTATACACAAAATACGTATCGTCTCTAAGCATTACAGTCTAAATTCGATTTTTATTATTTGAACATTAATGTACGAAATTTCTAGCCATGTCTGTGAATAAAAATGAATTGAATGGTGGTGATCTGTGATCTCCTGCATTTTCTTCACAATCATTAAAGTATGCATTTTAGGGGTGTAAAACATACACTTGTAATCAGACCTAAATCACTATTAGAATTTGAATTTGGTGGTCTTCAAAAGAGCGCGGTATATTAAAGTCAAGAACGGATTATATCCATTTTTCCGCACATACTGTACATACGTTTCTGCTGAAGCAGAATGCTTGTCACGGAATTGTATAAATCCTTTTATTTATTAAATACATGTACTCGGGTTTCGTTTTCTTCTGTGTACAACGATGCCCGAGGGTGATTTATGTATATTGTACAATATTTCGAAATAGTGAGTTCCATTCATCCTATGCCACACATGCGAAGTGCTTTCAATGGGAAAAACTGAATGCTTCCAGCGCACAATGTATGATGACTTCGTCTGTGTATAAATGCCTCACCGTAAAATTAAATGTTCACATTACGGAACGTCTTGTCAGTGAGCGATCTACTTTAAGGACTTGCACATCTTCAGCTGTAAAGGTATGTGAATTATTAATTTCTTGTGTATAAGTTATAACTGTAGTACTACCACTTTAATTTTTGTATGTTTGCAATGCAGCTTCAGTTTACTTAGTGTAATGCAAATATTTTCTATTCTGGTTTGTGACTCAGTAAGAGATTTATATTAGCAATATAAAGCTGCATTTTTAAGAAACGTTTAGTACCCTAAGATTCTTGTCGGGCACGGTTAGGTTTACTTATGAACCTGTTTGTTTGTTGTTTTGTTTTTTTGTTGTAATTATTGTGCCGAAAATGTAATCTGTATAACTTACCGTAAAAAACGTCATTACTTTTTATCGTATATGCCCGTGTCATGCATAATACACGGTGTTAGATTTATTTTCAGCTGACCCGCGTGATCACAGAATGACCAGAGTGATTGAAGTGGTCGGGCTGACCCGAGTAGCCGAAGCGATCCTAGTTATCGGAGTGATCGGAGTCGACACGATACCAGCTGCAGAGCTCACCTTAGAAGTCGACCATAGAAGTTATGAAGCTGAACCATAGCAGCCGTAGAGCTGAGTAACACTGTTGCTGGACGAGTAGCATGTGATCGGGCGTTGCTGACCGAGATTGGTGGGCGCTGACTGGTTAATTGACCAACCTGGAATGCTGACGACTTGACTGGCCAGTGTTACTGGTAGCCGAGCGTGCTGGTGACGGAGTGTGTAACTCCATACCTGTAATCTTTTAGCAGTGGGCTAATTTTGGCGGTTTGTAAAACCCAGTGTGTTTTGGGGACTGTAAAGATAACTTGCATATCTGTCCCTTTTGTTTACATAATTTCACTATTTGAGTAAATGCATTTTACTATATGAGTAAAATACTACATTTGTTTTACTATTTAAGTAAAACACATCAATCTTTTCGTTGTGAAATCACTGTGAATCATTCGCCCCTTGTCCTTATACTGTGTAAGGTCAATAATTTGTATTTTTATTAGTAGGTCCGTCAGTTTTATGTTAATTGATCCAATATTTGGATCATATGCCCGCACATATTAATCATAAATAATTGCTCATTCAAGTCGTTCGTTATTAAACATTGTATTTGTATCACCATCGAAAGTGTTCTGTTGTAAATCCGAAATCCCACCTGGTGATCTTGTTACAATGCTAACACAATGCATGTGAGATAAAATGCATGCTAGTAACTTGCCGAAATATCTTACGTGATTAGTGATATTGTCTCTGAAGAGTAGGTCATGCAAGATCAAGAAAACTAGTCAAACTGTCTTATGCAAAGCCAGTCCATTTAGTCCGTCATAAGAGTATTTTCAACATCTGTAAATCCTTTCTTGTTGATTTGGTGGTCTTAGTTGTTTTTTTTTTTACTACTTCGAACTGTCCCTTTTGATTATCTGTTATAAACTTCGAGGGACATATTTTTTTTGGTTGTTGTGTGTTCCGGTTTTTTTTGGTACCGCAGATAGTTGAGAATTTGACTTTCAAATGTATACATGGCTTGTGTTTGACGCATGAAAAGATGGTCAATATCTGACTCAGCACTTGCATTCTATACAGTGAATGACCATAGCGTACGTTTGGTAATCAATTTCTGACCCACAATGTTATTTTCTATATATCTAGCAGAAGTACAATACGACAGACATTGAAACCCCTAAACCACCTTCTTTTCTGCTTTATTTCTACCTTTTTTCTTATTTATGCCTTCTTTTCTTGGTTTTGTATTCTGGTTTTCTACTTTATTTATGCTTCTTTTCTGCGTTATTCTTTCTCTTCTCCTTTTTGGTTTATTTATTTTCTTTTCTAGTTTATGCTTTCTTTTCTACCTATGTATGCTTTCTATTTTTACTTTAAGTATGCGTTCTTTTTACTTTATGTGTGCTTTCTTTTTACTTCAATTATGCTTTCTTTTCTACTTGTGTATGCTTCTTTTCTGCTTTACATATGCTTATTTCAAGCTTTGTTTATGATTCTTTGATGATTTATTTTCTCTTCTTTGTTGCTTTATTTACATGTTTTTGCTGCGTGAACTGTGATGAACATTCTATTTCATTTCCTATTTCTTGCGGCTGCAGTTCTAGCCAATAACTTAAATGTATGGTATAAGTCTGTGTTTTGTTTTAACCAAAATAAACCAAAAAATGACACATAGTTTTTTGTTGTTGTTTTTTTTCTTTTTTTTTCTTCTTCTTCTTCTTGCAAAGCAAAATATTGACCTATAACGACTGATACGAGTGAAAGTCTCCCAAAGTATGTTGACGCCGAAGGCCCAATAACGACTGATACGAGTGAAGGTGTCCCAAAGTCTTTTGGCGCCGAAGGCCCAGTAACGACTGACACGAGTGAAAGTGTCCCAAAGTCTTGTTGTTGTTGTTGTTGCTGTATGGTTTAACGCCATTTTTCAGCACAAGATAGGCTATACATGGCGGCTAGTATAATTGATGGAAGAAGAACCCTGGAAAACCCCGGTAAGAACCACCGACCCACGAGAAGTTACTGGCAGGCTTTCTCACGTACCCGAGCCTGAGACTCGAACTCACGCAAGCAGAGGTGAGATGGCAGTGATCCGTAACGGTGAGCGCTTTAGACCACTCGGGGTCCCTGTCCCAAAGTCTGTTGACACCGAAGGCCCACTGATTGAAAGATGAGCAATATGAAGATAAAACGTGACCTTCGCAAATTTGATATATATCAGGATGCAAAGGCAAAAGAGAACTTGAGTAGACAGATAGATACTGGTTTTACAAGCCTGGAAACTGCGCAAGAGTTCGTGAATATGACGTGCAGGAAAATCTAATGGGGATAATTTGGTAATTTATTTGATGTGCAACATTCTGATGGTTGTCTTATACTCTTTCACTGATGTTGTGACCAATGCTATATCAGCAAATTCAGTCTCCCACATCTAAACCATGCGGGTCAACAACAATATACGAATAGATCAGCAGACGACAACACGAGTGCGCCTGTCATAATGTTGTATTGAAAGTAGTGAATGGGGATACTATACGTACAATGGGAATTAGCATTACAGACCCCCTTGGGAACATATACGTACAATGGAAATTTAACATGGAGAAAAATCGTGGGAACATATACGTACAAGGGGAATTTAACATGGGAATAAATCGTGGGAACATATACGTACAAGGGGAATTTAACATGGGATTTTTTTTTAAAATTTTTAAAAAAAATAAAATAAAATAAAAAAGGGGTAGGCAATTGAAAGGCTATCTCTTTTCGAGAAATATGGCTGGCCCTGAAAAGGGCCTTTGGGTTTATGTTAATGTATTCATAAACATAAATGGCACCGCATTGGTCTTCTTCTTGTCCTTAGGCTGCGTCTTACTGTTGGTCCGTACATCAGCACTCTTTTCAGGCATCCTTGTCTTTCGACGTAGATCCTACGTATCCACAGGCTGGTGTTTGTCCTGTGGACAACGGTCCACTTCGATCGGACATACATGAGCAAGTCTGTCCGAAACATCATGGAAGACACAAGGGTGGATGACTCAACTGTAGTCCACATCTTGAAGCGACGAGAACAGGTGAATCAATGCATTGAACGGCGCTTATTTATAGGCGGAGGAAGGATTGAAACGGATTGAGTTCATTCACCAATTCGAACACGCGTTACAGAATTCAGTCAGCCCGCATCCAATCCGAAGAGAGCAGTCTGTGACGTCACGTAGTCTATATAGATTCGCTAGCGCTTGTGTGCAGTCAATCTATGCGACAGTGATTCAACATGACGGAAACTCAGAAAACGATCCATTGGGGTGCACCAGCAGGGGAGACTGCCCAAGGGAACTCGGACTTACTTTCAGAAGAGGTGAATTGGGATTTTGTGGATTTTCTCTCCTCGCAAGAATTTGTTCCGGAACCTTCGTTACCTTCTTCATTACCGCAAGTGGAGAATTTTAGACAGAGACAGAAAGAAGAATTGGAGAAATTTATACAACGACAAAAGGAAGCGGAACAGGCTTTTCTCCTACAGCAACAGCAACAAGAAGAAGAGGTAAGAAAAAAACAACAGCAAGAAGAAGTAGCAGCAAAGAAACAAGAGGGTGAAAATCAAACGGTCACGGTACTGTTGGACATTTTAGCGGAGTTAAGAAGTCTGAAACAAATGTATCAGACTTCTTTATCACGACCGAAGAGAATACGACCTTCCCGAGCTAAACACGTCAACCCTGTGACTAAGCCTACCGTACCACCCTTAGTGATTTCAACCCAATCATTATCATCATCATCAACATTACGCAGTCCAGAAGTAGGCCTTGGCCGTGGCAAAGGCATAAGGCAGTTAAAGTTGATTGGTTAAACTCACCCCTTCACCATGAAGAAAAAAAGGCCCTTTTCAGGGCCACCCACATTTCTCGAAAAGAAATACAATTTCAATTTGCCAATAACTCAAAAATAAACCCACCCATTTTACCCTTATAGTACGTGTCTGTGTATGAGTGCGTGAGTGTACGTTCTTATTTTAAAATCATAACTCAAAGACACTTACCTTATATCATTAATTTATTCTTTTATCCATTTTTTTTTACAATTCAATTCACAATTCACAACACAACACTTTAATGAAAAGTTCATTGACTTCTTCTGTCTCCTTGTTTAGTCTCTCTGTTTTTTGAATTTCTTCACTGTCACACTCTTTTCCTCTTCTTCCTCCTCACTTTCTTCCCTTCTTCTTTTCTTCTCCTGTTTCTTTTTCTTCACCTGTCTGCTTTCTTCCTCTGAAGAATCCCTCTCTTCCTCTGAAGAACCCCTCTCTTCTTCTGAAGAATCCCTCTTTTCTTCTGATTCCTCTTGTTTCTTTTTTGGGCAATCTGGAGACCAATGTCCTTTTTCTTTACAATAATAACAGGTATCTTGACTTTTGTCTTTTTTAGCCCCTGTTTTTGTTCTTTTTTGACGGTCTGGACACTCTGAAGACCAATGCCCTTTCTTCTGACAGATATAGCAAGTATCTTGACTTTTATCTCGAAAGGAAGGAGAGTAGTCCGTCGGCTGGTCTGAAGAGAATTTTCTAATGACCCCTCGCAAAGCTCTGACGAAACGTTCCATCTGGTTAGTCTCTTCCATTGTTGTGCTCGGCTTGAGAGTGAAATGAATAGTGAAAGGACAAGACACACACCCTTTTATATACACTGGTCTGCTATGACTATAAAGTAGCTCATGGTGTTTAAACTTGAGTCATTTGACTTTTTGCTTTCAAGATGAAACGATCCTATTCATTCGAGAAGGAAGAAGAAGAAAGTAAGAGGCAGAAACGTGATCTATCGCCTCGAACCAGAGCTGAAATCTTGGCACAAATTCATGCCAGTGATTTTGAAGAGGACATGAGTGAACCAGAATCAGAACCCTCTAAACCAAGTTCACTACCCTTAGTCAACCCTGAAAAGTACTATTCCATTCGAGAGACGGAAAAGCGCTCCTCTAGAAAATTTAGAACCACGGCTTACAAATACACGGTGAAGTTTAAAGATTTCAAGGCTGAAGTGCCGTTAGAGAAAGCAGAAGTGTTTATCACTGAGGTGTGGGATTCATTGCTCACTGCACTCAAGCAACAATGTCAACCCAAAGAAGACGATCGCTTGAGACTTTCCATACAACACGACGGTTTGAAATCCCCTGTTTGGATCGAGTTTAGCACCCCTGCAGAATTGACCGCTTCCAAAGTCATGGACAAGATTCAACACGTGCAACAATCTAATGACCAGTTTGACATCACCGATGGTAAAGCCACATTGGACATGACCCACGTCTCTCCTCCTCAAGGGACCGGACGCAAAAAGATGTTATTGGTGAACGACCTTCGCAGCATTAAGCGTAGCCTTGTCCAAATTCACAATCCTCATGACCAGATGTGTTTAGCCCGTGCCATCGTGGTGGGACGAACCTATGCCAACAAGAACGACACGGTAGAATGGAAAAGAACCTGGAACACTATTCAACGTTCCTATCGAGCCAAACAACGAAACGAAGCAGAACTCCTGTTACGACAAGCCGGCCTGTCCAAAGACACACCCTGTGGCATTCCTGAGATGCAAAAATTGCAAGATGCCCTAGCTCCACGATACACCTTGAAAGTGCACCCTCAAGAAGTGCGCGGGCCTCTGTTGTTTCGAGGGCAAGATTTTAAGGACGGAAAATACATTCACGTTTATCATCACGATGACCATTTCGATACCATTACCAGTATCACCGGATTCCTGGGATACGGTTATTACTGTGAGAAATGTGACCATGGTTATAATAATCGAGAGCAACACAAGCATTGTGGATTGAAATGCTCAGGATGTTTGGCCTCTTCACCCTGTCTGAGCGAAGAACCAGTGCCTTGTTCAACTTGTCTGCGCACGTTTGTCAGCCCTACCTGTTACCAACAACATCTGAAAACGCAAGGTTCACAGAAGAAATGTGCTTGTCAACTCCTGAGATTGTGCCCTACGTGTGAACAATTCATACGTACCAATAGTACCAAGGCACACGTATGTCGAGGAAAGAAAAAATGTCACATTTGTCACCACATTGTGGACTTGGAACACCAATGTTACGTGCAAAAATACCAACCCCCACCAGAGAAAGAGGACGGTCACAAGAAGAAAGGCAATTTCATCTTTTTCGATTTCGAATGCATGCAAGAGACCGGCATTCACATTCCTAATTTCTGCGTGGCTCATCGAGCGTGCGAGAAGTGCATTCAAGAACCTATCTTCAGTCATTGCCCTCACTGCAGCAAGATTCCCGGAGGGCGTGAAAAAATCTTTTGGGGACCCAACACGTTAGCCGATTTTGCCCAATGGGTCTTAGACCCCGTCGACAAGACGTGGAGCCAAGAGGACATCGAACGTTACGGAGATTGTCATCGTCATGCCACGGTGATGGCTCACAATTTCTCCGGATACGATGGACAGTTTCTTTTGAGGTACTATACGGAACAAGGCACCGAGCGTCCTAAAGTGACTTTGAACGGAGCCAAAATCATTTTCATGCAAGTGGGACAAGTACAGTTTAAAGATTCGATGAGTTACTTGGCCATGCCTTTGAGTCGAATGCCTAAAACGTTTGGAATGACAGAAATGGCTAAAGGGTACTTTCCACACTTTTTCAATACGGAAGCCAACCAACATGCTGTTCTACCCCATTTACCTGAGGCTCACTATTACGACCCCGACAACATGCGTACCGAACAACGAGAAGCTTTCTACGCTTGGTACCAGGCTCACGCCTCGGACCCCTTCAACTTTCAGGAAGAAATGCTAAAGTATTGTCGTTCCGACGTGGACATTTTACGACGTTGCTGTGGAAAATTTCGAGAACTGTTCATGGAACACGGAGGGGTCGATCCTTTGAAAGAAGCTTGCACCATTGCCAAAGCGTGTTCCTTAGTGTATCGACAACGATTCATGCCTGAAAACACCGTGGCTGTCATCAGTCCTCAAACGACCCACTATGTCAAGCGTCAATACTCGGTCAAAGCCCTACGTTGGTTACATTACTTGTGCGACAAGGAAGACAAATGGATTCAACATGCCCGCAACGGAGGAGGCGAAAAGACCATCGGAACGTATTCGGTAGATGGCTGGGACTTAGAAAACCCCAAGATCGTGTACGAGTTTAACGGTTGCTTATTTCACGGATGTCCCGTCTGTTACCCTGACCGTGACACTAAAAATCAGTTTTTGCAACGAACCATGGAAGACTTGTACCAGGACACATGTCAGCGACGCCTAAAGTTAGAACAGGAAGGATACCAAGTGGTGGAAATGTGGGAACACGAGTACGATCACCGTTTGAAAACCGATCCCGAGTTTAAACGCCTCGTGGAAAGTTACCAGTTCATGGACCCGCTGAACCCGAGGGATAGTTTGTACGGAGGAAGGACCAATGCCACCTGTTTGCTGTACCAAGCCGACGAAGAGAAAGGAGAAGAAATCAAATACTTGGACGTGTGTTCGCTGTATCCCTACGTGTGCAAATATTGTCGCTTTCCTGTAGGGCACCCGCAATTGCTGACGGAACACATCGACCTGAAAAACATTCGACAATACGAAGGCTTGATCAAGTGTAAAGTTTTACCTCCCACGAACCTATACCATCCCGTCTTACCTCACCATTGTCAAGGCAAACTGATGTTTCCCTTGTGCCGTACTTGTGCCGAAACGTGCAACCAGGACCAACCTTGCCATCACAGCCAGGAAGAACGGTCCTTGACGGGAACCTGGGTCAGCGTGGAATTGTTCAAAGCTCTGGACATGGGATACCAACTGTTAGAAGTGTACGAAATTTGCCACTTTCCCAAGACACAACAATACCGCAAGGGTGACCCCACGCAGAAAGGCATTTTCGCCGACTACGTGGATGCCTTTTTGAAACTGAAGCAAGAAGCCAGCGGCTATCCTTCCTGGTGTCACACTCCCGAAGACCAAATACAATTCAAAGAGAAATATTACGAACAAGAAGGTATCACTTTAGACCACATCGAGAAAAACGAAGGCAGGCGATCGTTTGCCAAAGTGATGTTAAATTGCTTGTGGGGTAAAATGGCACAACGACCGTGTTTACCCAAGACGGAATATTTGACAGAACCTTCCCGCTACTTCCAGATGATTCACGACAAAACCAAATACATGAAACACGTGGACGTCGTTCGAGAGAATTTGATCTTGGTCAATTACGAAGAAGATCTGGACTTTGTACAAGACGACCCTTTTGGAAATGTCATCATTGCGGCTTACGTGACAGCCCATGCTCGCTTAAAATTGTACGAAGCTTTAGAACTGTTAGAAGAACGCGTCCTGTACTTTGACACGGACAGTTGCATTTACATCCATCACCCGATTCAACATCACCCTGACATCGAAGGAGACCGTTTAGGAGCCTGGACAGACGAGCATCCCGACGACAAGATTCTAAGTTTTGTCAGTGGCGGTCCCAAAAATTACGGCTACGAATACCGTGACAAACAAGGAGAAGTGCACACGACGTGCAAAGTGAAAGGACTGACTCTGAATTATCGTACCAGTCGTGTGGTCAACTTTGGGGTATTGAAAGAAGCCTTGCAATCGGGAGAGGATGGAAACTTTAAAGTGACCACTTACCAACCGAACAAGATTGTACGTTTACCCACTCACCACATCGTCAGTCGACCCTTGGAAAAAATCTATCAAATCGTGTACCAGAAGCGAGTGAGACTTCCCAATCATTTCACCTTACCGTACGGTCACGTCGGTATTGGTCTGTATATAAAAAGGAACCCTAGACAAGATCGATAGTTCATTGTGACTACCAAGACCGAGCAAACAAGATGAATACTTTGAAAGAGACATCGTTCCAGTTTGGGGATTGTAAAAAAGTTGTATCTTCCTCTAGTGTGACTAATATTGGATGGATAAGACCCAGGCATTGCGACGGAAAATGTCCGGAAGGAAACTGCGATTGTCCATGTGGTTACCATTGTAATTGCGTAGCGGAGTTTGCAGACGAGTGCGATTGTGAGCCTTGCGATGGGACCGATGCTGTACCTTGTGACCTGAGCGATGCCGTAAAGCATCATGGGAACTTTGTTCTCACTGCCCCTGTCATGGAAAGTGATGCTGTGCGTGTCAAACCTGAGGGATGCGAAAGCGATGCCGCTCGTCCTCTTAGACATTTTACCGGGTTTAAAGGGGAATGTCGACCTTCACGTCTACCCCACTACGGATGTCATCCAGCCCTGAGCAAACTCCTGTTCCTGTCACCCAGCCCTCATCGAAACGAACCTGTGAAAAACGAATATTCGTTTCCTGTGCGTTTGTCAGAATACTGCGACTTTGAAAATCGTCTTCAATCGTTCAAAGGAAAATGGCCAAAGTATCTGGGAGGACCGACCCCCGAAGAATTAGCCAGAGCCGGATTTTTCTACTTGGGCGAAGGAGATAAAGTCAAGTGCTTCAGTTGCGGTGTGTCACTTCACCACTGGGAACCGCAAGATTCGGCCTACGTAGAACATGCTCGATGGTCACCGAATTGTCATTACTTACCTTTAGTGGGACCGAGACATTGAAGTAACTTTTTACCATAATAATCTGTTCATGGATACTTTACAAGAGAACATTCGTGCTTTGCCTGTGGAGTTGAGAGAACGCATTTATCGAGAACTGGTCAAAATACAAGTGAAACGTAAAGAACAATTGCATCCGATACGTCACCGGTGTTTGAACCACTGGTACCTGAAGGCTATACAAGGACTGATTCAATTGAAAGTGTTCCATCGGACAGACATTGATCAACGATCCTCTAGTTTTAAAAAGGATTGGTTTGGTATGGACGATTGTAGTTACATCATTGTAAACGTACTGCATCGAATTCCAGAGGAAGAGTTAACGAATTACCAACATCTTCAACACAATGTCAACTTGGTGAAAGAGGAAACTTCTGAACGAATTGTAATGTGTAGATTAGTGACTCAACGATTTAAATTCGACACTGAAGTGAAACCATGTTTGTGCAAAGAGTACATTTCTTGTGTCAGACCAAAGAGGATTTAGTATGACCTATTCATGGATACTTTGCTAGAGAACATTTGTGCTTTGCCTGTGGAGTTGAGAGAACGCATTTACCGAGAACTGATCAAAATACAAGTGAAACGCAAACTCAAAGTGATTCATCCGTTTTTAAATTATGCTCTGTTCCAAAGTACAAGAAGACTGATTATGAGTGGATATTACATTAGGCACAAAGTTAAACGAGGCTATTGGCTACCACCCAGCGATTCCAAAAACAGTGTATATACTTATGGATACTTTACAAGAGTACATTTTGGGCTTGCCTGTGGAGTTGAGAGAACGCATTTACCGAGAGCTGGTGAAAATACAAGTGAAACGTAAAGAACAATTGCATCCGTTACGTCACCAGATCTTTAACCACTGGTACCTGAAGGGTATAAGAGAACTGATTCGTCAGAAATTGTTTCAGTGGTCAGACCTTGTTCAATACTTCCAGGCCCCCGATGATTCACGTGTTGATCATTTTGGTTACTTCGAGATTCACCTAGAGCAACCCATTGAGGAAGACGAGGTAAAGGATTACCAACATATTTTACGTGGAATCTACTTAGCGGAAGAGGAAACTTCTAATCGAACTCTGACGTTTCGGTTACAGTATGCAAGATTTACATTCCCAACTGGAGAACGAAGATCACTGGCTAGAAAGTACGTGTATTCTTTTCGAAACAAAGAGACTATAAAAACAGGCTGCTATGCCACGACTTATGTCGTATGTCATCCAACAGATTCCGTGGAAGGAACTCAATGACCATATTCAAACCGTGGATCATTACCATCGATTATTACAAGAACTGTATCCATTCAATTTGGGACGACAAGTGGTGTGTGTCTTAGTGACTTGTTTTCTGGGATTTCGTTTACCAGCCGATTCTTTGTGGACTCTTTACGATCAGTACTTACCACCTCCATGGCCTTAAATGGTCACGAAAAACTCCTTTTGCTCAAAGCCTTGCGTTTTCATCTGGATACTTCTCGACCTCAACAGGAAAAAAAGATTCGTCAACTTTTAGCGACCCAAGACGTGTATGACGATGTGTGTGTAGCTTGTGACTTACACCCTCATTGGACAGATGTTCGTGACTGGAAAAAGGGGGGTTTTGAGGCTTGGACCCAAGAAGTGGCCCAGTATGCACAAGAGTTGTTCAAGGAAAAAAGTTACTTTTCAACCTGTGTTAGTGACGGTGCCAGAAGAACCCGTCACCGAGAACAACCACTCGCTTCAGGACAGGACTGTCATGGACATTCCTGAAAGGTCATTCCGGGAGGACACTTGTGTGACAATACCTCATGTAGAGACTGTAAGAACATTACACACTGTCCCTAGGACATCTTGGTTACCCAAAACATGTTGTACAGACACTTGTTTATATTCCACTTTGATCGCTTTGCTGTGTTTTATATTCCTGTACATCACTATTTGGGTTGTATGTATTTTTGTCTTTCGTGTTCATATTTGAAACATTCAATAAACGTGTTCTGAAAAAGTATATAAACTCTTGTCTTGTTTGTTTTTCGTGTCACAAGTGACATTTCTCACACCATGGCTACCTCTGCTGTCTCTGCTCCCTCTTCCTCTACTGTCAAAGTCATCGACGAACACTTAGATCGTGCCAGTTGGGAGGCTTTGTATCTTCGCCATCCCTTTAACATGCTCATTGCTGGACCTAGCGGTTCAGGCAAAACCGAATTCGTCAAACGTTTGATCGAACATAAACATCATTTGATCGATCGGCCCCCTCAACGGATCGTGTGGTGTTACAAAGAGTGGCAATCGGCGTACAGCCTCTTGCGAGAAAGTCAAGGCGATTCCATCGTGTTTGTGGAAGGCATTCCTAAAGAAGACGACGGCATCGTCTCTGACTCCCGTCTAACCCATTTGGTCATTTTCGACGACATGTTAGGAGAAGACGAAGAAGAAATTAAACTGTGGTTCACGCGCAAAGGGCATCACCGTAATGCCAGTGTCGTTTACATCACCCAAAATTTGTTTCAACAAAGTAAAGCCCATCGCACCATCAGTCTCAATGCGCATTACGTGGTCTTGTTTAAAAGTCCTCGAGATAAATCGCAAGTGCAAGTCTTAGCCAAACAGTTAGGAACGCCTTGGCTGACTCAGGCGTACGACGATGCCACTCAAACTCCACACGCCTATTTGCTCGTCGATTTGAAACCTACGACCCCCGAGGATTTGCGATTTCGTACCCACTTGTTTCACCACTGGTGCCAAGACGGAGGGCCTGTCCTGTACACGTCTCCGTCCTCGACTTCATTTCACTCCCCATGAAAAAAATCTATAAAAACCTCAGACCCTTTTTCGTCTGTCTCACTCACAGTGTAAACATGACGTCCCTTCAGTCGCATCTTCCCGTCAAATTGATTCGTGCCTTGTATGGCATCAGTCGAGAAAAAGATCCACAAACACGAGCTCGTGTCTTAGAAGCTAGTCTCAAAGAAGTCTTACGATGGTTCACGGTGACGGCACGTCAATTACTCCAAGGAATCATTCAGATTCCTCATCAAACCCAACGCTTTTTCGATCGAAACAAAGTCGCTTTGGTCCAACTGGCCGATCCCCGCATCGACACTCAAACCAAAAAACAAATCATTTTGAAACCTGGAGGGAGCGGTACTCTAGGAGGGGTCATCATTCGCTCACTCTTAAGATGGGATCCTAATGCCCCCAAAGTTATCCCAAAGACAAAAGTCCAACGAAGCCCCAAGAAGAAAAAGAAAAAGACCAGGTCCCCAAGAAGAATAACTTCTCCAGTGGCGGGACCCTCCTCTTACCAGACACCACCCCGGAAAAAGAAAAGAAGCCCCCAGAAAAAGAAACAGAGAAAAAGTCCCCAGAAAAAGAAAAGTCCACAGAAGAAGAAAACTAGTCGCAAGAGAGGCACTTCGGCCAGGACGCAACCTTACACTCGCAAGCCACGACCTGCCACAGCGTCTCCGGCAGCCTCACGTTTGTCCACTTCTCCGTTGATGTCACCAGGAACTGAAGAGTACTTGGAGACGTTGATCACACCAAGAACTTCTCCGTTGATGACCCCCAAAAGAACTTCCCCAGTGGCAGGACCCTCCAATTTAGCGGCAGTGGCTGCTGCTCACAAAGTACCTTCTCCCAAAATCAAAGTCCATGAAAGATCGGGCATGTTACAAAGTTTACTGGATTTGTCCAAGCAAGAACTGGCTCGATTTAGTCCGTTACGTACCCCTGCACGACGTGTCATGCCTGTCCTCAAACTGATACGCCGTAAAGACAATCAGTGGCGACGCGTTCCAGTATAAAAAAGACCTGTGACCGAGTAGGGTATCAGTGTTTTTTTGGTGCTCCTAAAGACTCAAAGATGTCACCCTCCAGAAAACCCCAAGGAAAGAAAAGGAAAGGACTGCCACCACGTTTAGCCAAACATGGGGACATGTTATCTGTCCTGTCCAAAGCTTCTCCACCCCTACGAAAAAAACTCATTCAAACGGCCTCCAAAGAGGTCATCGATACCGTGTGCGAATGTTGTTTGAACGTTTTGAAAGGCACGATCCCTTTGTCCAAACACCAGAAACAATGCTTAGGCAAACATCGTCACATTCTTCGGAAAATGGTTCAAAAGAAAATTCCCATTCGTCAAAAAAAGAAGATGTTAGTCCAACGTGGAGGTATTTTACCTCTCTTGTTAGGCCCCATACTGAAAGGAGTCTTGGGAACCATGTTGGGAGGACTGGTGGGAGCAAGATAAAAAGACCCTCGGAAGTCCCAAGATCTCAGAATCGACCCCTGACAACCCCATGGAAGGACGAAAACTAGCTTTAGTGCCTTACAAACGATGGATGGAATACCATCGGTGGCAAGAACAACGCACCCCGCATTTACCTCCCAATCCCAATTTGAGCGAGATGTCCCAGTTACAACACGAATTGCAATCCTTGATGGATCGCCAAGATTTGTCCGAAACAGAAAAATCGCAAAAGTACGGTCAACTCTTGCAAAGACTGCAACTCTTTCACCAGAAAGCTTTAGACGAAACAGCTTTACCCACTCTAAAAGATTTTAAGACCTTGATGAAAAGTCCAGCACCATCATCATCATTACCACCACCACCACTTCCATCCCCAAGGGTCACCAGAGATGCTACCCCACAAAAACCTGAGGAAGAAGAGATGCGCGAAGTGTTTCAAACACCGTCAGCAGCTCCCATTTCGAGTAAGATTGCAGCATCCTTGTTGACCCCGTTCCCCACACCCCAACGAGAAGAAATGAAAGCTTGGGTTAAAAAGATGATGTCCACGCCTCCTTCGACAGAAGTGAAAAAGAAAGAAGGGAAACCAGAAGCGAAAAAAGAAAAGAAAACCAAAGCCATTCCATTGCCACCTCCACCACCACCACCACCACCACTACCTTCGACTTCTACTCCCGTAGCCCATCGGACACGTAAATCCGTTTCCAAACCACCCTTTCGACCCACCCAAAGTAGCATCACCGAAGAGTGGGTGACTTATTAACACACCAACACACAAAAAATAAAAAAATGGAAAAAGTCTTAGCCAGCATTTACTACGATCCCTCCCATCCTGCAGGTTACGCAGGAGTTCAAAAATTGTATCGTGCTGCCAAAACGCGACTGAAAAGTCTCCGTTTACCTCAAGTGCAACGATGGTTACAAGAACAAGCTACCTACACTTTACACAAACCCATTCGACGCAAGTTTGCCAGAAGTCGCACCCGAGTGGAAGGCATCGATCATCAATGGCAAGCCGATTTAGCCGATGTCTCTCATTTAGCCAGCTACAATCGTGGTTACAAATATTTGTTTTGTGTCATCGACGTCTTTTCCAAATTTGCCTGGGTTGTGCCCTTGACTTCCAAATCGAGCAGCGAGTTAGTGCGAGCCCTACAACGGGTGTTGAAACAAAGCGGTCGTCACCCTCTTCGATGGCAAACGGACAAAGGCACCGAATTTCTGAACCAAGCTTTCCAAAAAGAATTAAAGAAACGTGACATTCATTTTTTTACCACCGAGAATCCCGAAACCAAAGCCAGCATCGTGGAACGTTTTCAACGCACTTTGAAAGAACGCATGTGGAAATATTTTACGCATCACCACACTCTGAAGTACATCGACATCTTACCGCACCTGGTGCAAGCGTACAACCAATCTTACCATCGAAGCATCGGACGTGCCCCGCAAGACGTGACTCCCGAGAACGAAGTGTTGGTGTTTGAGCGCCTGTTCGGTACGTCCCCGACGAGGGGTGTCCCTAAGAAAAGTGGAGAGTTGACCGTAGGAGATTGGGTGCGCATTGGCAAAACCAAACGCACTTTCGACAAAGGTTACTTACCTAACTGGACGACCGAATTGTTTCGCGTCACTGGACGAGTGCATGGCCGTCATCCTACCGTCTATAAATTGGAAGACATGAACGGAGAAGTGCTCAAAGGAACGTTTTATTTGCCCGAGTTACAACGTGTGACCAAAAAAGAAGACGACGTGTACGACATCGAAAGCATTCTCGAACGCAGAACCCGTAAAGTGGGCAAACGACGTGTCAAAGAAGTCAAAGTACGTTGGAAAGGATATCCACCCAGTTTTGATTCTTGGATCGACGCTTCGCAAGTCATCGACTATAAAAAGAAGTGACCATCATGCCCTTTCACACAACAGACGCAGCTACGTCGACCAGTCCTTCTTCCCCTAGTTCTTCTGTGCAAGATTTACAAAAACAACCCTTGTGGGTGTGGTGTGGAGAACGTGTGCCTAAAACGCAAATCGTCTTTTTCTGCCAAATCTTCGTGGTGTATTGTGTCATCGGGGCAGCCATTGCCAATTTGAGTTTGCAACAAGGAGACAAACAATTGTGGACCATTTTATTGAGCAGTTGCATCGGTTACCTGCTTCCCAACCCCTCCCTGAAATTCTCCTCGAACGGGAACGTTGTGTCCAGTGCCAGTGCCAGTCACCACTCCAACAACAACCACAACCAAAACCCCATTTTGGGCGGAGACACGCCTCTGACATCCACTAACCCCTCGGACAGCCACAGAACTCTGGAATTATGAGTCACCAAAACCAATTTTACTTAACCTTACCCAGTGACAGTTCCATGGAGGTGTTTCCCAATAACACGTTGTGCTGTTACACAGCCAAATTACCTCAAGCCATCCCCTTAGATCACGAAGCCCATTGGGAAGTGGCTTTAGTGGAAATGATTCACCCAACCCAAGTCCTCAATGTCCTTCCCAATCAAAATTTTTTCACGGTGGAAGTTTATGACGAGCAATTGCAACAGGAGTTGGATAAGAGAACCATATCTGACATTAAAACCTATGATCAAATCACTAAAACGACCACCTACCACTTGTCCATTCTCCCAGGCTATTATTTCAGTGGTCATCATTTGGTCAGCGCCATAGCCTCCAAGTTTAATGGCGTGTTTGGGAAAGCTTTTGACATTGTCAAGAACAAAAGTGTCACCATGGAGTACCACAAAGTAGCTCGTCGCTTCTTGATGAAATTTGAGCGGAGTAAAATCGTGGGCATTGAATTTTGTCCTGAATTGTTTGACATGTTGGGCGGTAACATGGAGCTGAGGAAGAAATTAAAAGAAGAAAAAAACGAATTACCAATCATTTACGACAACACGACTTTTGGCCAGTATTTTAATACCCCGGTAGAACTGAACCAAGGACTGAATTTGATCTTTGTGTACTCCGATGTAGTGGAATACAACGTGGTGGGACACACCTCCGTACCGTTACTGCGTGTCATTCCTTTCAAAGTGGATTCTGCCACGAACGCTGACGAGGAAGGTGGAAACACTTACCACGTACACCGCGAATTTGTCCATCCTCACTATTTGCCGGTCACTAAGTCGTATTTGGACACGGTCAACATTACTATAAAAGGAGATTTGGGACAAAATATTCCATTCACCAAAGGAAAAGTCACGGTGAAACTCCATTTTCGAAAACGGTTCTCTCACGAATCGTAAGCAAGTCATGTATCCAGTGTACCAAGGGGTGGCTCGACAGCGAGGACACGGTTTAGGAGACATGTTAAAATCGGCCTTTCGTTCGGTGGCCCCGGTGTTGAAACCGATGGTGACACGCGGATTGCACGCCTTGAAAGATGCGGCACTGACGCAAGGCAAAGAATTTCTCCAAAATGTCATCATCGACAAACAAAACCCTAAAGAAGCCTTCATGAGGGCAGGCAAAAATGTCTTGCTGCAAACGGGCAAAGACATTTTAGGCCGACGAGACACACCTATAAATGCCCTGCACGCTACCGAGTCAGGCATTCAGCAAGGACAAGGCAGAAAGAGACGACGAAGAAGAAAACACCCTTTTACCAGACTTCAAGCGAAAAAGGCCAAGAAAAGAAGAACCGTTCGAGACTTAGACGTTTTCGATTATTGAGACACAGCAACAACAAAAAATGATGCACCGAGAGTCTTGCGCCTGTTCCAAGACGGAACTGGATCTGTTTGCCATGCCCCCCACCATGATGACCATGCAAGAATCCCAATGGGTGGAATTTAATCCCATCTCCTCACTGACCGATTCCGCTCCCATCGAATTTGAAATCAAGGGACAGCCCGAAGATTACATCGATCTGAATAGCAGTTACTTGTACTTGAAAGTCAAAGTTCTAGATAAGGATAATGGTGAAGTAACAGACACTGAGAATATAGCTCCCGTCAACAATTTCATGCATTCCTTGTTCAGCTCAGTGGACTTGTACTTGAACAACAAACTGGTCAGCAGCAGCATGGATACTTACCCTTACCGTGCCTACCTGGAAAATCTCTTGACGTACGGAACAGATGCCAAGACAAGTCATCTCAATGCCTGTGTGCTGTGGGTAGATGACGATGCGACCCAGTTTGACATAATAAATAAAGACAATAGCGGCTTTGAGGCAAGACGAAGCAAAATCCTAAAAGAAAAGAGTTTAGAACTGATGGATCGTTTGCATTTGGACATGTGGTTGCAAGAGAAATATTTGCTGAACGGGGTCAATGTCCGCTTGAGACTGAATCGCAGCAGTGCCGCTTTCCATTTGTTGGCTGATGCTGATGCTACTAAGACTGGCAATCCTAAAAGCAAAATCGAGGAGGCCAAACTCTACGTACGACGCGTGGAAGTGTTACCCAAAGTAGGTAACGACATCAGTCAGACGTTGAGCAGAACGACCGCCAAGTATCCCATACGACGCGTAGAAGTGAAAACGTTCACCATTCCCAAGGGACAGCATTCTATGACCGAAGATCATCTGTTTCAAGGACAGTTACCCAAACGTTTAATCCTTGGTATGGTCTCGAATGCAGCCTTCAACGGAGCCTTCGCTGAAAATCCTTTCAACTTTCAACACTTCAACGTGAAGAAAGTCGAAGTCAGTCGCGATGGCAAGACCTTGTGTACCCGACCTTTCGAACCTGACTTTAGTGACACGAAGATGAATTACTTGAGATCGTACTTGTCCCTGTACGAAGCCACTGGCCAGTTAGGAACCAACACCAGTCACGGCATTGAGTATGAGGATTATGCAGGAGGCTACGCTTTGTGGGCGTTTGATTTTACTCCAGACCAAGGCAGCGACGAGGGACATTTCCACCCTATAAAATCAGGCCAGATTCGTGTGGAACTTCAGTTTGCAGATAAACTACCAGCGACAGTGAACGTCATCCTGTATGCAGAATTCGATAATACCATAGAAATCAACAGTTTGAGAGAAGTCATTCTAGATTATTAGAAAGCCATGGAAGACTGTTGTCCCTCTTTACCTAGTGGAGAAACTTTGGAGATGGAATGTAAGGAGACCGTGGAAGGAGAAGAATCTCAAGACAAAGACGAAGAAGATATCATGATGAAGTCGAGATGGCCAGAACAAGAAGCCCATTTAGTCTGCTGTTTTGCCAAACACTTGGTCGACAAAATGACGGAATTGATCAAGAAAAATTGTTATGGATGTCAAAACGATCATCCCAGTCAAATTCAACACGATAAATGCCTGATGTTGAGTCAAGAAGAAAAATTGGACGAGTATCTGGACGAAGCTTGGAGCCTCATCTCGAACAAAGACGTGTTGCACCAGTGGTATAAAGACTTGCGTGAACATTCTTGTCCACCATTAACCACTCAAGAGATCCATCGTATCGAAGCTCTCCTGAATCAGAGTGAGGAAACAGAACGAATAACCGTTTATTCGTCAGACATTTTCAAGCAAAAAGTCAGGATCGAATTGACGACTTATTATTACCTGTGAAGAAGAAAAAAACACAAAACAATGGATACCTGGGAACTTTATTACCTTTTGAACCACAGTTCGTATACGGCTTCTTGGAATCCTGTCGTCTGCGCTAAAGATGAACTCCCTCATCGCAAACCTAAAGACCATCAAGCTTACGTGATCAACACGGACGAAAGTCATCTCCCAGGAACCCACTGGGTAGCCGTCTACTTTCCTCAAGAAGGATGTGTGGAATATTTCGATTCGTACGGATTGCCCCCTTTGGAAGACGATATCATTGACTTTATGAGAAGAAATGCTCAGACCACCCGATTCAATAATGTGAAATTACAAGGCACAGATTCCTTGGTGTGTGGACAGTACTGTGTGTATTTTCTGCATCATCGCAGCCTGGGCTATTCCTTAGAACATTTAGTGACTCATTTCGATCCTCGTTCTTCTGCTAGAAACGATGTGAAAGTAGATCGATGGTTTTGTGACCATTATGCTTATCTTTTGTCTCAAGCTAGGAAACGTAGTGTCCATCAATGGCCTAATGATTTCCAACAGTGGAAATCACAATTTCATTCACAACGTTGTCAGCCCTGTTTAAAGTAGAATGTCTATTGAGAAAAAAAATGTTGGTGATTTGAAAAAATTGCTTGATGTTATAGTGTTGGATTATTGTTAAAAAATGTTGTTGTTTAGTGTTAAGTGATTTTTGAATAAAAATGTTGTGTTTTGAAAAAATGCCTTTGTGGTTTTTTAAGTTATAAGAATGTTGAATTGATGCTCTTTCATTTCTTACTATCCCTCTCATGACACTCACTGAACGTTGCGACTCGAAAACCGTGTGGGGATGTTTTCCTTCACGTCCGCGCTTTGACTTTAAGAACCGGGGTTGTTTCCAGTCTAACCATCCATTGTCGACTCATCCTCCTACGAAGATGTGCTCCAAACTAGCTAAGCTCAACGAAGCCTACGTGAATTTGCATAGGGTCAGACACAGTCTGATACCGAAGCCAGAAGAAATAGAGAATGTGAGAATGTTAAAAATCACTGAAGACCTGATAGAAGAGCTCTTCAGAGAAGAAATGAACAGGGAGAAAGAAGAATGGACAGAGAAGTACAGACTTCAAAAACAGCAACAACAACAACAACAACAACAGCAGCAACCTGAAGCTGACAGAGGCTTTGTCGATTGCCGTATCGACACCAAAGAGTTCTTCTTCTCTTTCCGAAGAAGCAGACCTATCGCCAGAAAGTCTATCCTCAGAGGACATCGCATTCTTAGAAACTAAAAAAGAATGCCATAGCAAACAAAAAAAAAAACAGCCCTTTTCAGGGCTACCCAATACTCTAGAAAAGAAATAGCTATTAATTTGCCAATGTGTATAGGTAGAGTAGTGTGAATATAAACACTAACTCTTTCTTAAAAAATGTGAGGGTATGTGTTTGTGTATAGGATTGTGTGATTGTGTGTTAGTAAGTGATAAAGTAGGTTGGTGAGGATAGTAGATTAAAATTATGTCTTTTTTGGTGTTTGAGGTGTATATTTGGGGTTAGATTGGATTGCTTTGCGTATGTGGATAGTCTATTGAAGTGATTTATAAAAAATTTTTAAAATAGTGATGGGTAGCATAAAAAAGTGAGTGAGTGTTTCTTTTAGGTCCGCGCGTTGTTGTTTTTTTTGGTCATGATCTAGGTAAGATGAATTTTATGTTTTTAGGGGGATGTTTTCCTTCACGTCCGCGCTTTCATTATAAATTGAAACTCGTTCGGCAGTCCAGCTACCCTTGTTGATTGATCAACACCAAAAATGAACACGAGACTGGAGAAACTGTTGGAGCTTCATGTGCATCTGGAATATGCCAGGCGCATATTAAATGAACTGGCCGCGGAAGCCATTGTCGAGGAGGGAAGAATAAGAGAGGAGGAAAGAAGAAACAAAGAAGAGGAGGAGAGAAGATATAAAGAAGAAGAAGAAAGAAGATATAAAGAGGAAAGAAGAAACAAAGAAGAGGAGGAAAAGGAGAGAAGAAATTTCAAAATCCCAGAGAGCGAAAATTGGGATTCTGAAGCGACATATCCTGCCTCTGCTCTCTCCCCCCAAAAGGTAAAAAGTAACTGGGGGATAAGGTGTGTATGTGGCGCTAGGCCTGGAAGGTGCCACCATTAACCAGGTGTCCATGAAATTCCAACCTAAACAGCCCTTTTCAGGGCTACCCAATACTCTAGAAAAGAAATAACGATCAATTTTGCCAATGTGTGTAGGTAGAGTAGTGTGAAAATAAACACTAACTCTTTTTAAAAGATGTGAGGGTATGTGTTTGTGTGTTTGTAAGAGCTCAGGTATGTTTGTGTGAATAGTAGATTATGGGTTTCTTAGCGTATGTGGAGAGTATGGTTTGGGTTATATTATATGAAATGAAAAAGTAGGGGGATGTTTTCCTTCACGTACGCGCGTTGTTGGGTCATGATCTAGGTAAGATCCATTTTATGTTTTTAGGGGGATGTTTTCCTTCACGTACGCGCTTTAAGTATAAGAACCCACAGTATTCGTCGTTCAAACCATTCTTCATAGAAGATGGCTTCAAACCACCTGGATAAATTTCAATCATTGCAAGACGTCCTTGACAATTTGGGAATGATAGAACAAATGCTCGTACGACTAGTTGAAGATCACTATTCTTATAGTCCGCATAGAGTAAAAATGGAAATTAATAATTTAAGAAAAGCAAAGGATATGATAAGTGGTGTAATGAAGGAAATAAAGGACGAGAAGGAGGATGAAGAAGAAAGGACAAGGATGAGAGCATGGAATGAAAAAATTGAAAAAGAAGAAGAAAATGAGAAGAGGAAGAAAGAAGAAGAGGAGGAAGAGAAGAAAGAAGAGGAGGAGAAAAAAAAGAAGAAAAAGAGTGTAGGTGAGAAAATAAGAAGTTGGTGGAGGAAAAGAAGAAATTAGAAGCAGAAGAAGAAGAAAACCCAAAGGCCCTTTTCAGGGCCAGCCATATTTCTCGAAAAGAGATAGCCTTTCAATTGCCTACCCCTTTTTTATTTTATTTTATTTTTTTTAAAAATTAAAAAAAAAAAATCCCATGTTAAATTCCCCTTGTACGTATATGTTCCCACGATTTATTCCCATGTTAAATTCCCCTTGTACGTATATGTTCCCACGATTTTTCGCCATGTTAAATTCCCCTTGTACGTATATGTTCCCACGATTTTTCTCCATGTTAAATTTCCATTGTACGTATATGTTCCCAAGGGGGTCTGTAATGCTAATTCCCATTGTACGTATAGTATCCCCATTCACTACTATTGAACAAGACCATTACTGAATACTGGCAGTTCAATTTGACGACTGTATCAATTGTTCTAACGCAAATACACAACAAGAGACCAAGCTGTAAACTATGACCATGTTTCCAGCCACCCGGCAGCAAGACCTTTCAAAGCTGATTAGATATTTTACAAACTATGTGTGAGAACAATGCGTGACATGTCAGGCTATATTGACTGGACATTTATAAACTATGTGTGACGTGTCAAAGGCTATGCTGATTGGATATTAACAAAATATGCGTGATTACAAAGTTCTTCACATATCTTGGGTTATGTTGAGATCACATTAACGTGGCATGTTTACTCTTTCCAGCAATCCTTGTAAACAGTGTGGAACACGTGGTTCTTTTTGGAAAGGATCTAATAACCCACTGTCAGAGTAAGAGCAATGCTACGCATTTCTCGGTTATGGACCAAGTTGGACCTGCTTCGCAATTAAATCATTTATAAACTTTGAATTTCATGCATCCTTTCCAGTCATGTGTTCCAGACAAACATTATTCGCTTTCGTGGTTTAAAAGAAATCTTTTGTATAAATTGATTTTATACGCAACACAAATTAACGAAGAAAGGGTAAATGAAACTTTAGAAACCATATACTGAAACATCCGTTGATTTTATCTTACTAATGTCTTTCTTCTCCACTGCAGGCGAGAAAGAAGCAAACAAATCTAACAAACCAACAAAGTGTTTGATCGTGAAATTAATAAAATGATAATTCAAATTTGCTTATTTTTAAGACACAGAAAGCTACCCATTTATATACGATTTAAGTCTTGAATCTTATTAACAGAAGCAAGTTATTGTAAATTTTTAAAAATACTGTCAAATATGAATAATATTACTACACAGTTAAGCTTTCACCAAATCAATTCTGATATTAATGAAATCACCGCGACCCATACACACTTGCCAACAATTTTTTCTTCACTGGCACAACTGTCATGCAACCGTCGAAAATACATTCCAGGGGAATATTTATGTGTCCGACGATTGTTTGCCAGCTTCCAGGTTCACATACACTGATTACACCCATGTTCTTTTTCGTTAGCGATCGTTCTCATTTTCGCTCAAGAACTGTTAAACGAACAAACGAGTCCTTGCTGAATAAAAGTCGAGATCTTTCTTTTCTTTGTTCAGCTGATGTTTGTTCGATATAAGTGACGTGGAATGTAACCTGGCGGTGAATTTTACTTCACCGTAGCAGAAACAATCACTGAAAGTGTTCACGCCTAATGGTAAAATGTACATACAAATGTAATGGTTCCATGCTGGTCTTGAGTCGGTATTGACAAATTAGGGTGCTCCTAACGGTCGATTTCTATTTGGCCCTCAAGTCGATTATATTTGAATGTGTATAAGGGTATGATAATTTCGTTTTCACGCAGATATTCATTGAGATGCGATACAAAATCACTATAGCTGTTGGGACGCTCTTCCAGCTTACTGAACATTCCGTCAGTAAATTCCGCAACAATGCCATCACGTCGATGTGCAGGATCCATCACGAATATATAATGATAAATCTTAAACACAAACGCCAAAGACGTTTAAGTACCCTTCAGGATAGCAGTGCCGTTTTCAGGGCTGTTCAGACCCGGTGCAAAATGAGGACTATCTAATTTCTATAACACTGAAGAAATTCTGTGAAATATTCATAAAAATATACAGGTTTGGTTTCAAGGTCAAATTTATTTTTAAATAATCTGCTTAATTATAATCTGTTTTAAACAAACTCGAAACCTTTCGACACCTCCACCCCTCCCTCAGCTTGTGGTCCCGGTACGATCACACCTTTCGTACTTCGCTAGGACGCTATTGCGGATAGGCTTCGAGTCCTTAGAACTGAATGTTGCCTCCGGCGACTAAAGAAGTTAATATTGCATAAATAAGAAATTCGTCAACAAGGCCGAATTTGTCAACACGTGATATTTGTGTCATTAAAGCGAGATAATCCTGATCGTTTATCAATATCATCGTTCCATACAAATTAAACCAAGATAATCCTGTTCGTTTATCAACATCATCGTTCCATACTACAACCTTTAGTTTCGGTTAAGGTACAGAAGTAAGATCCGGACTCAGACACCTTTATGATATGATGTTTACTCGTATCATAACCATTTTGAAAATCACCTAAAATCAGTCGACCAATTGTTATAGTTACGAGGTCAGATTGTTCTTGTAAAAACCCGACTACTGTGCTCCATGAAGTTACTACGCGTGGTGTTGATGGTATGTTTTTCGTACCGGTAGCTGTGATTTACGGGGACCTCGTTTTAATGTCCCATCCGAAAGACTAGTATGTGTGTGGATTTTCAACGTAGTATAACACTTTTTCAGTCATATCGCTACGATGTCTGCAGTCTGACAGTTTACAGTGATGTCTTGCACTGGGGCATCATGCCTCAGACATGTGGTATCATGTCCCACCCAGTCACATTACTTTGACACCAGGCCGACCAGTCCTAACACTAAACTCTTCATGATGAGCGCCTAGTGATGCAGCTGCTAGTATAATTTTTATAAATATTACTCGGCCGGGATTCGAACCCGCGATATCCCGCATCCGAGGCGGACGCTCTAACCACTAGGCCACCGGAGCGGTCTCACAGTTAGGAATTGTTGGCCTTGTGCACGTATAATTAGGCATTTTTTATATTTGTATATGTCTTTTATATTTGTAAGGTCGGAAATGCGTAGGAATATTGTTGATGTTAAAAATCTAAATCACACACACACATCACACACACACTCCTAACTGTGCATAATCCACAACTATACATTCAAATACAAACAAGTACAAGGTCTAACGCTACTCGCTATTAAATTCAGTTACGCACCACAGTGCAACATCCTAGCAGATTACGGCCTCACTTCGATTTTATCCTAACAGCTACATACATTACTCTTCAATATTGATAATTCGCTATACGCTACATTTCGACATGTTGCTAATTCAGCTATACTTAAGAAGAGTCGAGTTTGACTAAATTAAATGCACATAATAACGTAAAAATCGGACGACCTAGTTAGGAAAGTGAGACAGATTCTTTGCGTAGAGGGGGACACCAGACAGGTGTTTTATGTGTGTATGTTGCCCCCGAAGGTATGCATGTTTGTCTTATTTTAACAAAAGAATTTCGCTCAAAAATTTTGTTAACTCCTAAAAGTTTTGTCGGGGCATTATTTTTTCCCCCCAGTGTTATCTAAAGGGTTGTTCATCCGATTGTGAGATTTGTAACCAGTATCGGAGTTCCTTCTCCTATTTTTTTGTGTGATCTGTCCCAAAGATCTCCTAAGGCCCGTGTGTGCTATATGTCTTTTTGCTATATATTGTCTGTATGCTTTAGATTTAGACGTAGGGACGGCAGTCTCAGTCAAATTATATCGCAGTTGTCTTATCATTTAAATTTGTTTGACTTGTAAATTGTCCAAAAATTTTTGGATAATTTATTTTTGTTTTTATTTAAATTTCTTAATTTTGTAGAGAAAACGGCGTGTTGCAAGGTTTATAAAAGAAAAGCTCCTAATGTTTCACATGCGTTATCATAGTGTGTCGTTTTCTCTTTGTATCTTAATTGCTGAGAAGGCTAATCCCGAGTAAGGAACCGCATTTTCTTTATTCGTTTATACATCCCTTATCTACGGGTTTTACCGCTCTAGTAGCCTAGTGGTTAGAGCGTCCGCCTCGGATAGGGGAGGTCGTGGGTTCGATCTCCGGCCGAGTCATACCAAAGACTTACAAAATTGGTACTAACAGCTGCCTCGCTGGACGTTCAGCATTAAGAGGTTAGTGTTAGGACTGGTCTGCCTGGTGTCAGGATAATATAACTGAGTGGGGCATCACGCTACATATCTGCGACATGATGCCCCAGTGCTAGACATCAGTAGTTAAGTGGGCCACCATAGGGACAATGGGACTTAGCATTAAAAACACCCCTGGGCAACTCTAGGGACAATGGAAATTTAACATGGAGAAAAACGCTGGGCCACTTTAGGGACAATGGGAATTTAACATAGAGTTTGGGTCTGTCTAGGGACAAGGGAAATTAACATGGGAATAGAGTTTGGGTTTGTCTAGGGCCCTGAAAAGGGCCTTTGGGTTTATGTTAATGTATTCATTAACATAAATGGTACCGCATTGGTCTTCTTCTTGTCCTTAGGCTACGTCTCACTGTTGGTCCGTAAATCAGCACTCTTTTCAGGCATCCTTGTCTTTCTACGTAGATCCTACGTATCCACAGGCTGGTGTTTGTCCTGTGGACAACGGCCCACTTGGATCGGACATACATGGGTATGTCCGTCCGGAACATCATGGAAGACACAAGCGTAGAAGATTGCACATCGGTCCACATCTTGAAGCGACGAGAACAGGTGAATCAATGCACTGAACTGCGCTTATTTATAGGTAGAGGCAGGATTGAAACGGATTGAGTTCATTCACCAATCCGAACACGCGTTACAAAATTCAGTCAGCCCGCATCCAATCCGAAGAGAGTAGTCTGTGACGTCAGTTGGTCTATATAGATTCGCTAGCGCTTGTGTGCAGTCAATCTATGCGACAGTGATTCAACATGACGGAAACACAGAAAACGATCCATTGGGGTGCACCAGCAGGGGAGACTGCCCAAGGGAACCCGGACTTACTTTCAGAAGAGGTACATTGGGATTTTGTGGATTTTCTTACCTCGCAAGAATTTGTTCCGGAACCTTCGTTACCTTCTTCATTACCGCAAGTGGAGAATTTTAGACAGAGACAGAAAGAAGAATTGGAGAAATTTATGCAACGACAAAAGGAAGCGGAACAAGCTTTTCTCCTACAGCAACAGCAACAGCAACAAGAAGAGGTAAGAAAAAAACAACAGCAACAACAGCAAGAAGAAGTAGCAGCAAAGAAACAAGAGGGTGAAAATCAAACGGCTACGGTACTGTTGGACATTTTAGCGGAGTTAAGAAGTCTGAAACAAATGTATCAGACTTCTTTATCACGACCGAAGAGAATACGACCTTCCCGAGCTAAACACGCCAACCCTGTGACTAAGCCTGTCGTACCACCCTTAGTGATTTCAACCCAATCATCAGAAGTAGGCCTTGGCCGTGGCAAAGGCTTAAGGCAATTAAAGTTGATTGGTTAAACTCACTCCTACACCATAAAGAAAAAAGGCCCTTTTCAGGGCCACCCACATTTCTCGAAAAGAAATACAATTTCAATTTGCCAATAACTCAAAAATAAACCCACCCATTTTACCCTTATAGTACGTGTCTGTGTATGAGTGCGTGAGTGTAGCTTCTTATTTTAAAATCAAAACTCAAAGACACTTACCTTATATCATTCATGTATTCTTTTATCCATTTTTTTACAATCCAATTCACAATTCACCACAGAACACTTTAAAAAGTTCGTACACTTCTTCTTTTTCATTATTTAGTCTCTCTGTTTTTTGAATTTCTTCACCGTTTCTTCCTCATTTTCTTCCCTTCTTCTTTTCTTCTCCTGTTTCTTTGCCTCTTTTAAATAGAATTGTCTTCTTTCTTCCTCTTCTTCCTCTGAAGAATCCCTCTCTTCTTCCGAAGAATCCCTCTCTTCTTTTGAAGAATCCTTCTTTTCTTCTGACTCCTCTTGTTTCTTTTTAGGGCAATCTGGAGACCAATGTCCTTTTTCTTTACAATAATAACAGGTATCTTGACTTTTGTCTTTTTTAGCCCCTGTTTTTGTTCTTTTTTGACGGTCTGGACACTCTGAAGACCAATGCCCTTTCTTCTGACAGATATAGCAAGTATCTTGACTTTTATCTCGAAAGGAAGGAGAGTAGTCCGTCGGCTGGTCTGAAGAGAATTTTCTAATGACCCCTCGCAAAGCTCTGACGAAACGTTCCATCTGGGTAGTCTCTTCCATCGTTGTGCTCAGCTTGAGATTGAAATGAATAGTGAAAGGACAAGACACACACCCTTTTTATATACGCTGGTTTGCCAAGACTATAAATTAGTCTATGGTGTTTAAACTTGAGTCATTTGACGTTTTGCACTCAAGATGAAACGATCCCATTCATTCGAGAAGAAAGAAGAAGAAGAAAGTAAGAGGCAGAAACGTGATCTATCGCCTCGTACCAGGGCTGAAATCTTGGCACAGATTCATGCCAGTGATTTTGAAAAGGACATGAGTGAACCAGAATTTGAAACCTCTAAACCAAGTTCGTCACCCTTAGTCAACCCTGAAAAATACTATTCCATTCGAGAGACGGAAAAGCGCTCCTCTAGAAAATTTAGAACCACGGCTTACACCTACACGGTGAAGTTTAAAGATTTCAAGGCCGACGTACCCTTGGAGAAAGCAGAAGGGTTCATCACCGAGATGTGGGATTCTTTGCTCACCGCACTCAAGCGACAATGTCAACCCAAAGAAGACGATCGCTTGACACTATCCATAGATCACGACGGTTTGAAATCCCCTGTTTGGATCGAGTTTAGCAGACCTGCAGAACTAACCCCTTCCAAAATCATGGACAAGATTCAACACGTACAACAATCTAATGACCAGTTTGACATCACCGATGGTAAAGCCACACTGAAAATGGCCCACGTCTCTCTTCCTCAAGGGACAGGACGCAAAAAGATGTTATTGGTGAACGAGCTTCGCAGCATTAAGCGTAGTCTTGTCCAAATTCACAATCCTCATGACCAGATGTGTTTAGCCCGTGCCATCGTGGTGGGACGAACCTATGCCAACAAGAACGACACGACAGAATGGAAAAGAACCTGGGAGAACATTCGAAAATCGAACCGAACCAAACAACGAAACGAAGCAGAACTCCTGTTGCAATAAGCTGGCCTGTCCAAAGACACACCCTGTGGCATTCCTGAGATGCAAAAATTGCAAGATGCCCTAGCTCCACGCTACACCTTGAAAGTGCACCCTCAAGAAATGCGCGGGTCTCTGTTGTTTCGAGGCCAAGACTTTAAGGACGGAAAATACATTCATGTTTATCATCACGATGACCATTTCGATACCATTACCAGTATCACCGGATTCCTGGGATACAGATATTACTGTGAGAAATGTGACTATGGTTATAATAATCGAGAGCAACACAAGCAATGTGGATGGAAATGCCCAGGATGTTTGGCCTCTCCACCCTGTCTGAGCGAAGAACCAGTGCCTTGTTCGACTTGTCTGCGCACGTTTGTCAGCCCTACCTGTTACCAACAACATTTGAAAACACAAGGTTCACAGAAGAAATGTGCTTGTCAACTCCTGAGATTGTGCCCTACGTGTAGACAAGGCATACGTACCAACAATGCCAAGGCACACGTATGTCGAGGAAAGAAAAAATGTCACATTTGTCACCACATCGTGGACTTGGAACACGAATGTTACGTGCAAAAATACCAACCCCCACCAGAGAAAGAGGACGGTCACAAGAAGAAAGGCAATTTCATCTTTTTCGATTTCGAATGCATGCAAGAGACTGGCATTCACATCCCTAATTTCTGCGTGGCTCATCGAGCGTGCGAGAAGTGCATTCAAGAACCTATCTTCAGTCATTGCCCTCACTGCAGCAAGATTCCTGGAGGACGTGAAAAAATCTTTCGGGGACCAAACACGTTAGCCGATTTTGCCCAATGGGTCTTAGACCCCATCGACAAGACGTGGAGCCAAGAGGACATCGAACGTTACGGAGATTGTCATCGTCATGCCACGGTGATGGCTCACAATTTCTCCGGATACGATGGACAGTTTCTTTTGAGGTACTATACGGAACATGGCACCGAACGTCCTAAAGTGATTTTGAACGGAGCCAAAATCATTTTCATGCAAGTGGCACAAGTACAGTTTAAAGATTCGATGAGTTACTTGGCCATGCCTTTGAGTCGAATGCCTAAAACGTTTGGAATGACAGAAATGGCTAAAGGGTACTTTCCACACTTTTTCAATACGGAAGCCAATCAACATGCTGTTCTACCCCATTTGCCTGAGGCTCACTATTACGACCCCGACAACATGCGTACCGAACAACGAGAAGCTTTCTACGCTTGGTACCAAGCTCACGCCTCGGACCCTTTCAACTTTCAGGAAGAAATGTTAAAGTATTGTCGTTCCGACGTGGACATTTTACGGCGTTGCTGTGGAAAATTTCGAGAACTGTTCATGGAACACGGAGGGGTCGATCCTTTGAAAGAAGCTTGCACCGTTGCCAAAGCGTGTTCCTTAGTGTACCGCCAACGATTCATGCCTGAAAACACCGTGGCTGTCATCAGTCCTCAAACGACCCACTATGTCAAGCGTCAATACTCGGTCAAAGCCCTACGTTGGTTACATTACTTGTGCGACAAGGAAGACAAATGGATTCAGCATGCCCGCAACGGAGGAGGCGAAAAAACCATCGGAACGTATTCGGTAGAAGGCTGGGACTTAGAAAACCCCAAGATCGTGTACGAGTTTAACGGTTGCTTATTTCACGGATGTCCCGTCTGTTACCCTGACCGTGGCACTAAAAATCAGTTCTTGCAACGAACCATGGAAGACTTGTACCAGGACACTTGTCAGCGACGCCTAAAGTTAGAACAGCAAGGATACCAAGTGGTGGAAATGTGGGAACACGAGTACGATCACCGTTTGAAAACCGATCCCGAGTTTAAACGCCTCGTGGAAAGTTACCAGTTCATGGACCCGCTGAACCCGAGGGATAGTTCGTACGGAGGAAGGACCAATGCCACCTGTTTGCTGTACCAAGCCGACGAAGAGAAAGGAGAAGAAATCAAATACTTGGACGTGTGTTCGCTGTATCCCTACGTGTGCAAATATTGTCGCTTTCCTGTAGGGCACCCGCAATTGTTCACGGAACACATCGACCTGAAAAACATTCGACAATACGAAGGCTTGATCAAGTGTAAAGTTTTGCCTCCCACGAACCTATACCATCCCGTCTTACCTCACCATTGTCAAGGCAAACTGATGTTTCCCTTGTGCCGTACTTGTGCCGAAACGTGCAACCAGGACCAACCTTGCCATCACAGCCAGGAAGAACGTGCCTTGACGGGAACCTGGGTCAGCGTGGAATTGTTCAAAGCTCTGGACATGGGATACCAACTGTTAGAAGTGTACGAAATTTGCCACTTTCCCAAGACACAACAGTACCACAAGGGTGACCCTACTCAGAAAGGCATTTTCGCCGACTACGTGGATGCCTTTTTGAAACTGAAACAAGAAGCCAGCGGCTATCCTTCCTGGTGTCACACTCCCGAAGACCAAATACAATTCAAAGAGAAATACTACGCACAAGAAGGCATCTCTTTAGACCACATCGAAAAAAACGAAGGCAGGCGATCGTTTGCCAAAGTGATGTTAAATTGCTTGTGGGGTAAAATGGCACAACGACCGTGTTTACCCAAGACGGAATATTTGACAGAACCTTCCCGCTACTTCCAGATGATTCACGACAAAACCAAATACATGAAACACGTGGACGTCGTTCGAGAGGATTTGATCTTGGTCAATTACGAAGAAGATCTGGACTTTGTACAAGACGACCCTTTTGGAAATGTCATCATTGCGGCTTACGTGACAGCTCATGCTCGCTTAAAATTGTACGAAGCTTTAGAACTGTTAGAAGAACGCGTCCTGTACTTTGACACGGACAGTTGCATTTACATCCATCACCCGATTCAACAGCACCCTGACATCGAAGGAGACCGTTTAGGAGCCTGGACAGACGAGCATCCCGACGACAAGATTCTAAGTTTCGTCAGTGGTGGTCCCAAAAATTACGGCTACGAATACCGGGACAAACAAGGAGAAGTGCACACGACGTGCAAAGTGAAAGGACTGACTCTGAATTATCGTACCAGTCGAGTGGTCAACTTTGGGGTATTGAAAGAAGCCTTGCAATCGGGAGAGGATGGAAACTTTAAAGTGACCACCTATCAACCGAACAAGATTGTACGTTTACCCACTCACCACATCGTCAGTCGACCCTTGGAAAAAGTCTATCAAATTGTATACCAGAAGCGAGTGCGACTTCCCAATCACTTCACCTTACCGTACGGTCACGTCGGTATTGGTCTGTATATGAAAAGGAACCCTAGGCAAGATCGATAGTTCATTGTTCATTGAAGTAACTTACCATGTCGTTGACAAAGAAGAAACCAGATTGGTTAGGAGTCAAATGTTGGACATCACCGAGACCAGGGTTTTGAGGCTTGGACACAAGAGGTGGCCCAGTATGCACGAGAGTTATCCAAGGAAAAAAGTTACTTTTCAACCTGTGTTAGTGACGGTGCCAGAAGAACCCGTCACCCAGGACAGGACTGTCGTGGACAGGCCTGAAAGACCCTTTCGGGAGGACACTTGTGTGACCTTACCCCTACTATAGAACTGGTTAGAACTTTACCCAAAACATGTTGTACAGACACTTGTGTTTATTCCACGTTCATGGTTATCATGTGCCTTTTATTCTTGTACTTAAGCCTTTGGCTTTTATGCATTTTTGTCTTTCGTATTCATGTTTGAAACATTCAATAAACGTGTTCTGAAAAAGTATATAAACTCTTGTCTTGTTTGTTTTTCGTGTCACAAGTGACATTTCTCACACCATGGCTACCTCTGCTGTCTCTGCTCCCTCTTCCTCTACTGTCAAAGTCATCGACGAACACTTAGATCGTGCCAGTTGGGAGGCTTTGTATCTTCGCCATCCCTTTAACATGCTCGTTGCTGGACCTACCGGTTCTGGCAAAACCGAATTCGTCAAACGTTTGATCGAACATAAACATCATTTGATCGATCGACCCCCTCAACGAATCGTGTGGTGTTACAAAGAGTGGCAATCGGCGTACAGCCGCTTGCGAGAAAGTCAAGGCGATTCCATCGTGTTTGTGGAAGGCATTCCTCAAGAAGACGATGGCATCGTCTCTGACTCCCGTCTAACCCATTTGGTCATTTTCGACGACATGTTAGGAGAAGACGAAGAAGAAATTAAACTGTGGTTCACGCGCAAAGGGCATCACCGTAATGCCAGTGTCGTTTACATCACCCAAAATTTGTTTCAACAAAGTAAAGCCCATCGCACCGTCAGTCTCAATGCGCATTACGTGGTCTTGTTTAAAAGCCCTCGAGATAAATCGCAAGTGCAAGTCTTAGCCAAACAGTTAGGAACGCCTTGGCTGACTCAGGCGTACGACGATGCCACTCAAACGCCACACGCCTATTTACTCGTCGATTTGAAACCTACGACTTCTGAGGATTTGCGATTTCGTACCCACTTGTTTCACCACTGGTGCCAAGACGGAGGGCCTGTCCTGTACACGTCTCCGTCCTCGACTTCATTTCACTCCCCATAAAAAAATCTATAAAAACCTCAGACCCTTTTTCGTCTGTCTCACTCTCAGTGCGAACATGACGTCCCTTCAGTCGCATCTTCCCGTCAAATTGATTCGTGCCTTGTATGGCATCAGTCGAGAAAAAGATCCACAAACACGAGCTCGTGTCTTAGAAGCTAGTCTCAAAGAAGTCTTACGATGGTTCACGGTGACGGCACGTCAATTACTCCAAGGAATCATTCAGATTCCTCATCAAACCAAACGCTTTTTCGATCGAAACAAAGTCGCTTTGGTCCAACTGGCCGATCCCCGCATCGACACTCAAACCAAAAAACAAATCATTTTGAAACCTGGAGGGAGCGGTACTCTAGGAGGGGTCATCATTCGCTCACTCTTAAGATGGGATCCTAATGCCCCCAAAGTTATCTCCAAGACAAAAGTCCAACGAAGCCCCAAGAAGAAAAAGACCAGGTCCCCAAGGAGAACTTCTCCAGTGGCAGGACCCTCCTCTGACCAGACACCACCACCCCGGAAAAAGAAAAGAAGCCCCCAGAAAAAGAAAAGTCCACAGAAAACTAGTCGCAAGAGAGGCACTTCGGCCAGGACGCAACCTTACACTCGCAAACCACGACCTGCCACGGCGGTGACTGCGTCTCCGGCAGCTTCACGTTTGTCCACTTCTCCGTTAATGACACCCAGAACTGAAGAGTACTTGGAGACGTTGATCACACCAAGAACTTCTCCGTTGATGACCCCCAAAAGAACTTCCCCAGTGGCAGGACCTTCCAATTTAGTGGCAGTGGCTGCTGCTCACAAAGTACCTTCTCCCAAAATCAAAGTTCAAGAATGATCGGGCATGTTACAAAGTTTACTGGATTTGTCCAAGCAAGAACTGGCTCGATTTAATCCGTTACGTACCCCTGCACTACGTGTCATGCCTGTCCTCAAACTGATACGACGTAAAGACAATCAGTGGCGACGCGTTCCAGTATAAAAAAGGCCTGTGACCAAGTCGGGTATCAGTGTTTTTTTGGTGCTCCTGAAGACTCAAAGATGTCACCCTCCAGAAAACCCCAAGGAAAGAAAAGGAAAGGACTGCCACCACGTTTAGCCAAACATGGGGACATGTTATCTGTCCTGTCCAAGGCTTCTCCACCCCTACGAAAAAACTCATTCAAACAGCCTCCAAAGAGGTCATCGATACCGTGTGCGAATGTTGTTTGAACGTTTTGAAAGGCACGATCCCTTTGTCCAAACACCAGAAACAATGCTTAGGCAAACATCGTCACGTTCTTCGCCAAATGGTTCAAAAGAAAATTCCCATTCGTCAAAAAAAGAAGATGTTAGTGCAATGTGGAGGTATTTTACCTCTCTTGTTAGGCCCCATACTGAAAGGAGTCTTGGGAACCATGTTGGGAGGACTGGTGGGAGCAAGATAAAAAGGCCTCGGAAGTTCCAAGATCTCAGAATCGACCCCTGACAACCCCATGGAAGGACGAAAACTAGCTTCAGTACCTTACAAACGATGGATGGAATACCATCGGTGGCAAGAACAACACACCCCGCATTTACCTCCCAATCCCCATTTGAGCGAGATGTCCCAGTTACAACACGAATTGCAGTCCTTGATGGATCGCCAAGATTTGTCCGAAACAGAAAAATCGCAAAAGTACGGTGAACTCTTGCAACGACTGCAACTCTTTCACCAGAAAGCTTTAGACGAAACAGCTCTACCCACTCTGAAAGATTTTAAGACCTTGATGAAAAGTCCAGCATCATCACCAGTACCAGTACCAGTACCACCAGTACCCGTGACCAAGACAGAAAAAGGAGAAGAAGAGGAAGGGTTTCAAACTCCACCAGAAAAAGTACGCAAGTTAACAACACCACCTACCTCCAGAATTGGATGGATTAAAAAGATGATGGCCACCCCTTCTTCCTCACAAGAGAAAAAGAAAGTGAAGACAGAAGTGAAGACAGAAGTGAAACAAGAACCGATATCCCCCGCTCAGACATCCTTCTCCTCTTCGACACCTATTGCTGGCCGCACACGCAAAGCATTGCAATCCAAGAAAATACCCCAAGAGAAAAAGAGTAGCATCCTCCAAGAGTGGGTGTCTTATTAACACACCAACCAACACAAAAAAATGGAAAAAGTCTTAGCCAGCATTTACTACGATCCCTCCCATCCTGCAGGTTACGCAGGAGTTCAAAAATTGTATCGTGCTGCCAAAACGCGACTGAAAAGTCTCCGTTTACCTCAAGTGCAACGATGGTTACAAGAACAAGCTACCTACACTTTACACAAACCCATTCGACGCAAGTTTGCCAGAAGTCGCACCCGAGTGGAAGGCATCGATCATCAATGGCAAGCCGATTTAGCCGATGTCTCTCATTTGGCCAGCTACAATCGTGGCTACAAATATTTGTTTTGTGTCATCGACGTCTTTTCCAAATTTGCCTGGGTCGTGCCCTTGACTTCCAAATCCAGCAGCGAGTTAGTGCGAGCCCTGCAACGGGTGTTGAAACAAAGCGGTCGTCACCCTCTTCGATGGCAAACGGACAAAGGCACCGAATTTCTGAACCAAGCTTTCCAAAAAGAATTAAAGAAACGTGACATTCATTTTTTTACCACCGAGAATCCCGAAACCAAAGCCAGCATCGTGGAACGTTTTCAACGCACTTTGAAAGAACGCATGTGGAAATATTTTACGCATCACCACACTCTGAAGTACATCGACATCTTACCGCACCTGGTGCAAGCGTACAACCAATCTTACCATCGAAGCATCGGACGTGCCCCGCAAGACGTGACTCCCGACAACGAAGTGTTGGTGTTTGAGCGTCTGTTTGGTACGTCCCCGACGAGGTTACTTACCTAACTGGACGACCGAATTGTTTCGCGTCACTGGACGAGTGCATGGCCGTCATCCTACCGTCTATAAATTGGAAGACATGAACGGAGAAGTGCTCAAAGGAACGTTTTATTTGCCCGAGTTACAACGTGTCACCAAAAAAGAAGACGACGTGTACGACATCGAAAGCATTCTCGAACGCAGAACCCGTAAAGTGGGCAAACGACGTGTCAAAGAAGTCAAAGTACGTTGGAAAGGATATCCACCCAGTTTCGATTCTTGGATCGACGCTTCGCAAGTCATTGACTATAAAAAGAAGTGACCATCATGCCCTTTCACACAGCAGACGCAGCTACGTCGACCACTCCTCCTTCACCTAGTTCTTCTGTGCAAGATTTACAAAAACAATCCTTGTGGGTGTGGTGTGGAGAACGTGTGCCTAAAACGCAAATCGTCTTTTTCTGCCAAATCTTCGTGGTGTATTGTGTCATCGGGGCAGCCATCGCCAATTTGAGTTTGCAACAAGGAGACAAACAATTGTGGACCATTTTATTGAGCAGTTGCATCGGTTACCTGCTTCCTAATCCCTCCCTGAAATTCACCTCGAACGGGAACCCCGGGAACCTTGTGTCCAGTGCCAGTGCCATGGAGGTGTTTCCCAAGAACACGTTGTGCTGTTACACGGCCAAATTACCTCAAGCCATCCAGTTAGATCACGAAGCCCATTGGGAAGTGGCTTTAGTAGAAATGATTCACCCGACCCAAGTCCTCAATGTCCTTCCCAATCAAAATTTTTTTGATGTGGAAGTTCATGACGAGCAAATGCAACAGTGGATGGATAGCAATGTCAAATATGACAAGAAAACCCGTACACAAAAGTACACCACCTATCACTTGTTCATTCCCCCAGGCTATTATTTTAGTGGTCAACATTTGGTCAGCACCATAGCCTCCAGGTTTAATGTCGTGTTTCTGAAAGCTTTGGAGCATGTCAACAAAAGTGTCACCATGGAGTACCACAAAGCAGCTCGTCGCTTCTTGATGAAATTTGAACGGAGTAAAATCCTGTACATTTTATTTTGTCCTGAATTGTTTGACATGTTGGGCGGAGACATGGACATGAGAAAGACCATGCTCAAGAAAAACGAATTACCCATCGTTTACGACAACGAGTCTTTTAGCAAGTTATTTCGTGCCCCGGTAGAACTGAACCAAGGACTGAATTTGATGTTCGTGTATTCCGATGTGGTGGAGTACAACGTGGTGGGACACACCTCCGTACCGTTACTGCGTGTCATTCCTTTCAAAGTGGATTCTGCCACGAACACTGACGAGGAAGGTGGAAACACTTACCACGTTCACCGCGAATTTGTCCATCCTCACTATTTGCCGGTCAGCAAGTCGTATTTGGACACGGTCAACATTGCTATAAAAGGAGATTTGGGACAAAATATTTCATTCACCAAAGGAAAAGTCACGGTGAAACTCCATTTTCGAAAACGGTTCTCTCACGACTCTTAAGTCAAGTATCCAGTGTACCGAGGGGTTGCTCGACAGCGAGGACACGGCTTAGGAGACATGTTAAAATCGGCCTTTCGTTCGGTGGCCCCGGTGTTGAAACCGATGGTGACACGCGGATTGCACGCCTTGAAAGATGCGGCACTGACGCAAGGCAAAGAATTTCTCCAAAATGTCATCATCGACAAACAAAACCCTAAAGAAGCCTTCATGAGGGCAGGCAAAAATGTCTTGCTGCAAACGGGCAAAGACATTTTAGGCCAACGAGAAACACCTATAAATGCCCTGCACGCTACCGAGTCAGGCATTCAGCAAGGACAAGGCAGAAAGAGACGACGAAGAAAACACCCTTTCACCAGACTTCAAGCGAGAAAGGCCAAGAAAAGAAGAACCGTTCGAGACTTAGACGTTTTCGATTATTGAGAAAAGAGACAAAAAAAATGATGCACCGAGAATCTTGCGCTTGTTCCAAGACGGAACTGGATCTGTTTGCCATGCCCCCTACCATGATGACCATGCAAGAATCCCAGTGGGTGGAATTTCACCCCGTCTCCTCACTGACCGATTCCGCTCCCATCGAGTTTGAAATCAAAGGACAGCCCGAAGATTACATCGATCTGAATAGCAGTTACTTGTACCTGAAAGTCAAAATTCTAGATAAGACTGGAGGTGCTATAGACGATGAAGCAGTAGCTCCCGTCAACAATTTCATGCATTCCTTGTTCAGTGGAGTGGACTTGTACTTGAATAACAAACTGGTCAGTAGCAGCATGGATACTTACCCTTATCGTGCCTACCTGGAAAATCTCTTGACGTACGGAATAGATGCCAAGAACACTCATCTCAATGCCTGTGTGGTATGGGAAGCTGACGAACCTACCAAGTTTGAAATATTGGAAACTGATGAAAAGAAAGACATCAATGATGGATTTGTAGAACGAAGAAAGAGAATCACGGGAGCCGACACAAGTTTAGAACTGATGGATCGTTTGCATTTGGACATGTGGTTGCAAGAAAAGTATTTGCTGAACGGGGTGGATGTCCGCCTGAGACTGAATCGTAGCAGTGCCGCTTTCCATTTGATGGCTGATAGTGACGGTTACAAAACCAAAATCCTAGAAGCCAGACTCTACGTACGCCGTGTGGAAGTGTTACCTAAAGTGGGAAACGACATCAGTCAGACGTTGAGCAGAACGACCGCCAAGTATCCGATACGACGCGTGGAAGTGAAAACCTTCACCATTCCCAAGGGACAGCGATCCATGATCGAGGATCATCTGTTCCAAGGACAGTTACCCAAACGTTTGATCGTTGGTATCGTCGAGAATACAGCCTTCAACGGAGCTGCCGAATAAAATCCTTTCTACTTTCAACACTTTGGCGTGTCCAAAATCGAAGTCAGTCGCGATGGCAAGACCTTGTGTACCCGACCTTTCGAACCTGACTTTACCAAGAAGAATTACTTGAGATCGTACTTGTCCCTGTACGAAGCCACCGGACAGTTAGGAACCAATACCAGTCACGGCATTACGTACGAGGATTATGCAGGAGGCTACGCTTTGTGGGCTTTCGATTTCACTCCAGACCAAGGCAGCGACGAGGGACATTTCCACCCTATAAAATCCGGCCAGATTCGTGTGGAAATTCAGTTTAAAGACCGAGACCCTGATGAAACGGTGAACGTCATCCTGTATGCAGAATTCGATAATACTATAGAAATCAACAGTTTGAGAGAAGTCATCCTAGATTACTAGAAACCATGGAAGACTGTTATCCCTCTTTACCTAGTGGAGAAACTTTAAAGATGGAATGTGATGAGACTGTGGAAAAAAATGTTGTGTTTTGAAAAAAATTGTTTGATGTTATGATGTTGGATTATTGTTAAAAATGTTAGAGTTGTTGTTTAGTGTTAAGTGATTTTTGAATAAAAAATGTTGTGTTTTGAAAAAATGCCTTTGTCTTTTGTTTAGCTATAAGAATGTTGGATTGATGCTCTTTCATTTCTTACTATCCCTCTCATGACACTCACTAAACGTTGCGACTCAAAAACCGTTTGAGGGATGTTTTCCTTCACGTCCGCGCTTTGACTTTAAGAACCGGGTTGTTTCCAGTCTAACCATCCATTGTCGACTCATCCTCCTAAGAAGATGTGCTTCAAACTAGCTAAACTCAACGAAGCCTACGTGAATTTGCATAGGGTCAGACACAGTCTGATACCGAAGCCAGAAGAAATAGAGAATGTGAGAATGTTAAAAATCACTGAAGACCTGATAGAAGAGCTCTTCAGAGAAGAAATGAACAGGGAGAAAGAAGAATGGACAGAGAAGTACAGACTTCAGAGATAGCAGCAACAGCAACAACAACAGCAGCAGCAGCAGCAACCTGAACCTGACAGAGGCTTTGTCGATTGCCGTATCGACACCAAAGAGTTCTTCTTTTCTTTCCGAAGAAGCAGACCTATCGCCAGAAAGTCTATCCTCAGAGGACATCGCATTCTTAGAAACTAAAAAAAGAATGCCATAGCAAACAAAAAAAAACAGCCCTTTTCAGGGCTACCCCAATACTCTAGAAAAGAAATAACGATCGATTTGCCAATGTGTGTAGGTAGAGTAGTGTGAAAATAAACACTAACTCTTTTTTAAAAAATGTGAGGGTATGTGTTTGTGTGTTAGTAAGTGCTTAAGTAAGTTGGTATGGATAGTAGATTAAAATGATGTCTTTTTTGGTGTTTGAGGTGTATATTTGGAGTTAGATTGGATTGCTTTGCGTATGTGGATAGTCTATTGAAGTGATTTATAAAAAATTTTAAAATAGTGATGGGTAGCATAAAAAAGTGAATGAGTGTTTCTTTTAGGTCCGCGCGTTGTTGTTTTTGGTCATGATGTAGGTAACATCAATTTTATGTTTTTTTAGGGGGATGTTTTCCTTCACGTCCGCGCTTTCACTATAAATTGAAACTCGCTGGGCAGTCTAGCTACCCTTGTTGATTGATCAACACCAAAAATGAACACGAGACTGTCTAAACTGTTGGAACTTCATGTGCATCTGGAATATGCCAGGCGCCTGTTGAATGAACTGGCCGCGGAAGCCATTGTGGAGGAGGGAAGGATAAGAGAGGAGGAGGAAAGAAGAAAAAAAGAAGAGGAGGAGAGAAGATATAAAGAAGAAGAAGAAGAGGAAAGAAGATACAAAGAGGAGGAGAGAAGAAACAAAGAAGAGGAGGAGGAGAAGGAAAAGAAGAGAAGAAGAATAAATTTCAGAATCCCAGAGAGCGAAAATTGGGATTCTGAAGCGACATATCCTGCCTCTGCTCTCTCCCCCCAAAAAAGTAAAAAGTAACTGGGGGATAAGATGTGTATGTGGCGCCAGGCCTGGAAGGTGCCACCATTAACCAGGTGTCCATGAAGTTCCAAAAAAACAGCCCTTTTCAGGGCTACCCAATACTCTAGAAAAGAAATAACCATCAATTTGCCAATGTGTAGGTAGAGTAGTGTGAATATAAACACTAACTCTTTTTTAAGATAGTGTGAGGGTATGTGTTTGTGTGTTTGTGTTTGTGTGTTTGTGTTTGTACCCGCTCACGTACGATTGTGTGGATAGTAGATTATGGATTTGTTTATCGTTTCTTAGCGTATGTGTTTGTGTGTTTGTGTTTGTGTGTTTGTGTTTGTACCCGCTCACGTACGATTGTGTGGATAGTAGATTATGGATTTGTTTATTGTTTCTTAGCGTATGTGTTTGTGTATTTGTGTTTGTGTGTTTGTGTTTGTGTGTTTGTGTTTGTACCCGCTCATTGAGTCATCCACCCTTGTGTCTTCCATGATGTTTAGGACGGACATGCTCATGTATGTCAGGTCCAAGTGGACTGTTGTTGATAGGACAGATACTAGTCAATGGATGAGGAGAGTTTACATAGAAAGACAAGGATGTCTCAAGAGGGTACTTGTGTATGGACCGGTAGTTAGAAGGAGTTTAAGAAGAAGAAGAAGAAGATGTGACAGATGCCATCTATGTTAATATTAATATTAACATAAACCCAAAGGCCCTTTTCAGGGCCAGCCATATTTCTCGAAAAGAGATAGCCTTTCCATTGCCTACCCCTTTTCTAAATTTAAATTTAAATTTAAAAAAACTTTAAAAAAAAAAAATCCCATATTCAATTCCCCTTGTCCCTAGACAAACCCAAACTCTATTCCCATGTTAATTTCCCTTGTCCCTAGACAGACCCAAACTCTATGTTAAATTCCCATTGTCCCTAAAGTGGCCCAGCGTTTTTCTCCATGTTAAATTTCCATTGTCCCTAGAGTTGCCCAGGGGTGTTTTTAATGCTAAGTCCCATTGTCCCTATGGTGGCCCACTTAACTACTGACATCACTATAAACTGCCACATTGCAGACATCGTACGATATTACTGAAAAATTGTTAAAGCTACGTTAAAAATCCAAATCACATCACATATCTGCGGGTTTTTAGCCGTTTCATTTATCATTAAAGATATAAAAGTTCCAAAAGGGTTTAATTTTTGGGTTAGTCGCTAAAAGTTAGTAAGGGTAACTCTTGGTTATTTTACTAAATTTATAGTTTGTCCCCGTGTAGTTGTTCTGTTTGTCCATTTCCTAACATGTGGGGTTTTCTGACGCTCTTCCAAAGGCCTTTTCACTTGGCGTGGCACCATGTGACAGCCCTTCGGCGTCTGTGCGTCATACTTCTCCCACACGAAGGTTCCCTGTATCCCTTAGTTAGAAAAGAATGCAAAGGCCAGAATACTGTGTCGGTGCTTTATTAGTATTATTTAGTGAAAACATTTACTTAGCATTGTGTTGTTGGTTATATTTTATTGTTTTCTCTAAATATTCTGCAATAGTTTGGTTTCGTATATTGGTAATGTGAGGTGAGAGATGAAGGCCGGGTTCCAGCCCGTATTTGACGCTACTCGCCCCTAGTTGGGCGGTATACCGAAGCCCCTCCCGCATCTCCCCTCTCCCTGGCCAAGACACACAACCTTGAAAATTAGACATTGTTAAAAAGAGGATTCTTAGTACGGAATAGATAAAAAACAAAACATAAAAACGCTATTAGTTTTATTACTTGACCAAAAGTTACCACAGTAGTTGTAATGTAGTCAATTATTTTTAAAACCACTTTATTTTCAAAATTTACATCTAGATATAAAATACTGTTTCCGTGATACTTGTACTTCTTACATATTTCCATAATTAGCAATATCGTAATTTTTTTTTTTGTCACACCGGGCGATCGTATGGAGTTTTGTGAAATTGGCAACTTTACATAAAGGGCATTTCGGTATTATTCTGATCATACGACGTCTCACAGCTTCTTCGCCCGTAAGCCAGGCGTTGTGCATATATTTAAAAATTATGCTTTGAATTTTGACAGATCTTATTTTCTCCCCAATTTTTCAAAGATTTTTTCTCAGTTCCCCCCCCCCCCAGTTGTCCTGTTCTACTCTACATCTTATTCTTTTCGTTACATCCTCTCTTATCCAATCATATGTTTTTCCATGTATCCAATGTCCATAATTCTGCGTGATCTCTATATTTTGAAAGTATTTCCTTAACATATCTGTATTTTCGTGGCACTTCGAGTTTTGTTTTTCGCAATTTTATTTGTTCTGTATATCTCCGGTCGGCCCCTTATGGTGAAGCCGAACCAGTAGATATAAAGTGCCTCCCACGCTGTCTTAGGTTCGGGTTGTACTTTTTTCAATCTATTTATTATTTTAGTTACTTTTAGTAGTAGTGGGCTTCGCAGTCCAAATCCCTCTCTACTTTGTATCTATGCATAGTCTCTTTAATAATATAATGGGTTTTGTAATTACATATGTAGTTTATTATTTCCTTATCCAACTTATTCAGAATTTTATTTTCCATGTCTCTTGATCTAATTGTATAATTAATATTTGAATACAAATATGTTTTTGCCACGTGAGACAGATTCGGGCGAAGATATTTTACCTCAGAAGCCTATGTTCCAAATCTCGTCCGAATTTATAGAACTCCTTTCCCGCTCTTTTACGAGTGCCTAGTATGCTCTCGGAGCGCAGTCTAGTGTCCCCCAACTTCTCTCTGACCTAATCTTTCTACGCCCAAACGCGCACTGATTCTTTCACAATGAATGTAACAGAATTATGTCTGGCTGCGCGAGAAACCCGCCAAAATTTGCCTATCTTAGTTCAAATTGGATACCTGTGTTCTCTTTAAACATTGTATGGGTTAATAGCACTGATATGTTATAATGTCGGGTTTCTGGCCTCAAAGCCTAAGCCGACCGGTGACATGAAAGGCTGATGGCAAAACAGAGTTTCTGACCCCGCGGCAAGGTTGTCTTTGAAGTAACCGTGAATTCGACCGTAACGCAATGGCTAAGGTAAGCACAGGTAGCTTCTTTGTTTCAGAATCGGTCTAAAGTCGTAATATTATATAGCATGTATTGACATTACCCAGAGTACTTTTAATTACGAGTTCTATCTGAAGACATTTTTAAACACGATGCAGGAATTGTTAGCAAATTTTCTCACACAAAGTGACATTAAATATTCACGACGTCAGAAGATGAATTTCCTAATACACATGCATGCAACCATTTGCGCAAGATACACTAAAATAAGTTGGGTTTTTTTCTTCAATTTGAAATAAATTCTGAACATTAAAATATTGAAAGTTAACACAAGTAGAGTTCCAGACTTGTGATTCAAAATGTTGGGGTTCTTTTCGCAGACATACCAATTTGCAAATATGCAAAATCTTACCGAGTGTGTGTCGAATCATAAAATGAAGAATGTGGGCCTTATATGTGGATAAAATCATCCCAAAATACGCGATAGATTTCTTGGAAACTGTGAATGAGGTTGCATCTCTATTATTACGTCGGTAAATTATGCAATTAAAACTTCAATGCCAGTTTTAAGTTCCTTTCCATACTTGTTTAAAAATTGTAATATTGTGAAATTTTTTATTGAGTACTGAAGTTATTAATTATTAATTTAGCCAATTTTAACATGAAAATTTGAAATAAATTGTGACTTTGATTACATTTTTACGAAAACTATTCATGGATAATTCTAACACAGCTGATTTGCCTATGTCCAAACATCAACATATCTTCATTAGGACTGCAGTTAAATTTCGTAGATGCAAAAGAGCTGTGGACGAATAGGTAGATGTGGGTGTTACGGTCAATCGATGGTATTTCGGTCATTTACAGCGGTGATGATTATTAATTAGTGGTGCTCATAAAACAAGGATAGTGAATATCTGTGAAAAGTTTCGGTTCTACCATAACTCGAATCCAGACATGGGCGCCCGCACATAGGGTAAAAAGGAAGGGGGGGGGGGCATGGATTTCACCTCTTAACATGTTTTGACTTACGTAAAACTTAATAGCTGACCACTACATGTTTGCTACCCACCCACATAGGACCATCTCTATCATAATATATAAGAGAGACGGTACGGAACTTCCAAATACTTCGTTCCACCCATATATTATGTCTATTGGAACTGTAAGCAACGTTTCGTTTCGTTCAAGAAACATATCCCCCACATGAACCTACTTGAATATACTACCGTCGCATTTCAACAAATTCAGATGTAAGTTAAGGGGACATGAAAATGCGTCCATTTGCTAGTGTCAGATTTTGATTCCACCAGGATAAAAACATTACAGTAAGAATATTAGTTACATATCAATTTGGGGAAGAGTGTCGATATGGACTGCCAAGTGTGTGAGCTATACAAGATCGTTATTTGGGTGGTAAGACCTAGCACTAAAACATAAACAACATGTGATAGGTCGTACATTGTAGGACTAGCTCAAATCCTAAGTTTATTGCAATACGTTCAGATACTTGTCTCTTTATGAAGTCCATAATCGTTGCATGCATTAAGATACACGTTTGCTTCTTTATGAAGTCCATAATCACTGTATGCATTAAGATACACGTTTGCTTCTTTATGAAGTCCATAATCACTGCATGCATTAAGATACACATTTGCTTCTTCATGAAGTCCATAATCATTGCATACATTAAGATACACGTTTGCTTCTTTATGAAGTCCATAATCACATAGATCGAAACGAAATATCTGAAAGTTCTCTTTTTCATATAACATACGAAAACACATTAAATAATGTAAATAGTTTATTTTAGATGTTCTTGATCCATGACCATGTTTCCCAGTGAAGTTTGCTTTTCTACATGTTCTCAATTACTGATATATTCTGAGCGCTAAATACGGATCTGCTGAAAGTATCGTTTTTGACATTTGAGCCCAATATTTTGGGTATTATTTTAATTCATGTATTTTTTAAAAAATATTTGATGATAAGTTTGTGTGTATGTGTGTGTGTGTTATTTGGATTTTTAACAATGCTTTAACAATTTTTCCGTCATAATGCTTCGATGTCTGCAGTGTGGCAGTTTATAGGGATGTATAGCATTTGGGCATCATGCCGCATTCATGTAGCATGATGTCCCACCCAACCACATTAACCTGACACCAGGCCGACCAGGCCTAACACAAGCCTCTTAATGTTGAGCGCCAAGCGAGGCAGCTTCTAGTGCCATTTTATAAGTCTTTGGTGTGACTCGGCCAGGTTTCGAACCCACGACTTTATTTAATGATAAGAAAACTTAAATGAACTATTGCACATTTCATAAAATTACTGTTGGAATCTACTCATTGTATTCAACATGGCAATTTTCATAGGAAATCTTTATGTAGGATTTTTTAAAATGTCCTTATGTTTTGAAGATAGATTAAAGAAATTCAACCGTTCCGCAGAAAAATATGTATCGTTTATATCGGCCTCAGCCAACCATAAATGTCCTTGAAATGTAGCGTGTGGATAACAATCAATGCTTTCAAGGTCAGTTTCACGAGGAGTAGGAAGGGTGTCATACGCTGACTGCATGCATACGTAAATTGGTTTGTGAGAAAACAAATACACTATTGGCATCTCAATGATTTCCAAGTTACGACCGCAGGTCCCCCCCCCCCCCAACCAGTCACTCGTATGACCTGGGGCATGACGCAGAGGTACGGTTGGTTTATAAAGAATATGAACTGCTTCTTAAACAAAAATCGAACGATAAAAGTATGCTTTTAATTTTAAATACATCTTAACACAATATGTACAAATTAATGGTTACCTATAACTTCCACCATCCCCATCCCATGAACGAGGAAAATCCACATTGACGGAAAAGCACTTATATAGGTAGCAAGTTTTATCAAGTTTCAATGATTAGCTTAAAGCTCTTTGCTTGCAATAAAATGTCAATATATTGCTGATGCGGTAAAAGATGCGCACGATGGACATCAACTTAGTCGTTATCTCACATTTTTCTCCGAAAAAAGGGAGTTTTGATTTTTGGGGTTGAAAGGCATTTTTCAGCATCCGATTGGATAGTGGTCAGGATATTCGATAGAGCCCGATAAAACTCCAGGAAGTACCACATTCCCTCGTGAAGCTACTTTATCAGTATATCTGAGAGATCCCAATAAAACTCCAGGAAGAACCAAAACCCTCGTGAAGCTACCTTATCACTTATCCACGTTGGTCGAGCTGAGACTCGAACTCTTGTGGACATATGTGAGATGTATGAGTGAGGTGTAACGACGAGAGACTTAGACTACTCACCCCACCCCATCACAAATAAGAGGAAACAAGGTTATATACATTCATAGTCACTGCAGATGATACTACTACTACTAATAATAATAATAAGAAGAAGAAGAGAAAGAAGATGAGGAATGACTTCGTTATTGATGGTTACATTTAGCTCATTCCACTCTTCCATGTGGGCCTCAAGAGATAAAAGTGAACATACATGCATGTAAGAATGAACACTATAATAATAATAATAACTTTGTTATCGATGGCTACATTAGCATATTCCATTCTTCCATGTGACCTTCAAGAGAAAAAGTGGGCATACGTGTAATAATGAACACTATAATAATAATAATAATAATAATAATAACAATAATAATAACTTTGTTATCGATGGCTACATTAGCATAATCCAATCTTCCATGTGGCCTTCAAGAGAAAAAGTGGACATACGTATAATAATGAACACTATAATATGTTCAACAATCAAAACACAATAGATATACTACATGAGTGAATTTCTACTCTCAAAATACATACTTTAACACAATTTTAAACTTGTACTTGCTTGGTACAAATATATTCTACTAAATGCAAAAGTCTATAACATGAAATCGAAGTAGTCTGAACGTTTGGATTTTTAAAGAGACGGCAAATAGTTAAGTAATTATTGTTTCTAAAGCGAACCTCAAAACAATTTCATTAAAATCCAAATCTCCGACATACGTAGATCTAAAATCTAAATTTTAACGAGATTTTTTGTACATATAAAAATTACGTATGCTATAATCAATATAAAATAACTAGTGTGCAAAATCATTATGATTTAAGCTTTAAGGACATATATTTCTATTTGCCTAACAAGGACACCGAACAATTACAGTTCCAGTATGACTGTATATCAAGAAAAGCAAATATACCGTCAATGCGCGACAAAGATAAGCGTTAGGAATGGGAAAGATCTATTGAAAGGAATATATAAATATTGAATACAAAACTTGAAATATAGCTAATCAAAATGGACGTGGGGTACTACTAGCATGAAAAGAAAAATAAATATTTGATTCGATCCTATCAGCACCTACTGTTTAACCAACATATTTACCAAGGAATTAAGTGTCCAGAACACATAGAATTAGAAAATAAAGAAATTTCAGATCAGTAGATAAAGGATAATGGCAGAGCTTGCCTATCGTCTCATGCATCTAATAATGAAGGTCGATCAATTATAATACTGTATTATTGATCATATTTTTCCTCGAAAAATACCAGGCCTGATGGAATTGTTTGTTTTGAAGAGAAGATTAAATGTTGTTGTTGTATGTTTTAACGTCATTTTTCAGCACAAGATAAGCTATACATGGCGGTCAGTATTAATGGTGGAGGAAGAACCCAGGAAATCCCCGGAAAGAACCACCGACCCTCGAGAAGCTACTGGCAAGCTTTCTCACATACCCACATTGGCCGAATCCGAGACTCGAACCTACGCAGACAGAGGTGAGATGGCAGTGATCCGTAACGGAGAGCGCTTTAGACCACTCGGCCACTCGGGGCCCCGAAGATTAAATGTCATTAGATGCGCCCACTTGCATGTCTAATGATAATAAACATTACGGTAATGATAAATATAAACTGTCGAAACAAAAAAATTCTACTTTAAGACAAAGTTTTTGAACTCTATTTTTCACTTACTGGTTACGAACAACACAATAATTTTGTTCTAAAAAATATTATTATTTTATTATTTCAAATCTCTCTCTCTCTCTTTCTCTCTCTCTCTCTCTCCGTATTGAACATCATTTCAGATAGTTTGTTAAATTTGGGGATACACTGGTTAAATCTGCATGTGATACTAATTTATAGCCGTGAAATTATATCCAAAGAAATTCACACTTTGTAAAGCTTTAGTAGACAGTCACAACTAAATTTAATATCACAGAATCTGAAATATCAAAATTCTGTTGATGTATAAAAATAATTAATGTGTAGATCATTATACATTGTACTAATATTTGGCCTTCCTTTCAATACATTTTGGCATTTTCTCATCTAATTAGTAACCGTCAAGTTAGATTTAATGTACAAAAACTCTCAACACTTTTTATCCCTCCTTGCGTTGGTTTTCCAGGGGTTTGTCAAGAAACCGTGCGTTAGAAAATCCGTCAGTGCACGATCACGACTCGTAGACTGATACAGGAACACCGTAGATTTTTTTAAGGTATATTTAACAACGAGACTTTGCACATTCATCACTACTGTATTCGCTTATTTACACGTGCGTTTTGACAAGTGTGTGTATGTGACGAGTGATAATCGTGATTGTCATGTTTCAACTATAACAATTTTCAGTAATGTTACCATGTCAATTGTTTATTGTGTGTGCAGATAGAATGAATCTAGGAAGAAATCAAAGTTTCTTTTCTTTATTAATTAGTTTGATTAGCTGAATACCAAGTTTTTATATATAAAAATTGCCGAGACACTGGAATAAGAAACAAACGACCACATTCCTTTCACTTTTCCATTTCATTTTGAAACAAAACAGCATACTACATTTACCTTAGAAACAAGCAACACATCAGATAAGACAACAATCTGCAAAACAATTTCGAGCACCTCCTGTATCCTGCCTAACATGTATCCTCTAAATTCATCCGGGCAAGTAATTTTACAGCCACTTTCAACTGGAAAAAGTTATCCTCCATACTTTTACTTTCATCTACTTCTTTTAACTATTAATTCCTTGAATTTGTCAGTCTTTTAGATGTTATGTTTTCTCTATTGGATACATTATCTGCTTTGTGTCAGCCCATGTTGTGGGCTCCTCTACAGTCTTGTGCTTGGCGCCAGAAAAAGCATATATAAATAGGATTGAAATGAATACGAGATTTTGCATTTCAATATTCATAGCTAAATCTGCAATGTTGACCACAATTTCTAAAGATATCCATTGTATACAGCAGTGACACCGCTCCGGTGGCCTAGTGGTTAGAGCGTCCGCCTCGGATGCGGGAGGTCGAGGGTTCGATCCCCGGCTGAGTCATACCAAAGACTTACAAAAATGGTACTAACAGCTGTCTCGCTTGGCGCTCAGCATTAAGAGATTAGTGTTAGGACTGGTCGGCCCTGTGTCAGGATAATGTGACTGGGTGGGACATCACGCTACATGCCTGCGGCATGATGCCCCAGAGCTAGACATCACTATAAACTGCCACATTGCAGACATCGTAGCGATATGACTGAAAAATTGCTAAAGCTACGTTACAAATCCAAATCACATCGCAATACATCACACACTGTATACAGCAACTGAAATAATGCCGTTTAATTGAGCTGAATAAGCCTGTTAGGCTTACATCTAAAAATAATTTATGTGTATGGAATAGGAATGATCATACTTTGATCATCATGCAATTGTTACGTTTCTGAATGTTTTATCTCTTAGGACATGATTCGGTTGTGAAACGTCTTTGTTGATTATATCGGATAACTTCGGTAATTCCTCCTTAGGATTGACATGAGATTGTTTTGTACTATTAAATCTGTGTACTTAAAGAAAAAATTGATAATGCAAATGAGCTTTCTGCCTAGATATGTGTGCATTGCCTGGACACATGTGCACTGCCTGGACATGTGTGTACTGCAACATGAACATGTATGTACTGCATAGACATGTGTGTACTACAACCTGAACGTGTATGTACTGCCCGGACATGTGTGTACTACAAACTGAACATGTATGTACTGCCCGGACATGTGTGTACTACAACCTGAACATGTATGTACTGCCCGGACATGTGTGTACTACAACCTGAACGTGTATGTACTGCCCGGACATGTGTGTACTACAACCTGAACATGTATGTACTGCCTGGACATGTGTGTACTACAACCTGAACGTGTATGTACTGCCTGGACATGTGTGTACTACAACCTGAACATGTATGTACTGCCTGGACATGTGTGTACTACAACCTGAACATGTATGTACTGCCTGGACATGTGTGTACTACAACCTGAACGTGTATGTACTGCCTGGACATGTGTGTACCACAACCTGAACATGTATGTACTGCCTGTAATTGTGCGTAGGATGTTATTGATAATGTAACGAGTGTACCGCCTGGACCAGTGCATACTCTCTGGACATGTGGATGACCAACAAAGTTGAAACTGTGTTTCTTGAAAATAAAATGCTAGACATTAATGGTTCTTTTAAAGGATACATTGTCCAATGTAATTAACGTAGATTGAAAGAAATTCATGTCAACATCAACGCTACTGCGTAATGTTGAGTTATGTCACATTAGATGGGAAAATCTTCAATACTAGCCACGCCACATTAGATGTGAAAATCATCAGTACTAGGGACGCCACATCAGATGTGAAAATCATCAATTCTAGCGATACCACATCAGATGTAAAAATCATCAATGCTTGCGATGCCACATCTGATATGAAAATCATCAATACTAGCGATGCCACATCAGATGTGAAAATCATCAGTACTAGCGGTGCCACTTTCTAGCGATACCACATCAGATGTGAAAATCATCAATTTTAGCGATGCCACATCAGATATGAAAATTATCAACTCTTGCGGTGCCAAAGCAGATGTGAAAATCATCAATTCTAGAGATGCCACATGAGATGAGAAATTCATCAATTCTAGCGATGCCACATCAGATGCGAAAATCACCAGTACTAGCGATGCCACATCAGATATGAAAATCATCAATTCTGGGGATGTCAAAATCAGATGTGAAAATCATCAATACTAGCGATGCCACAGCAGATGTGAAAATAATCAATTCTTGCGATGCCAAATCAGACGTGAAAATCATCAATTTTGCCGCATCAGATATGAAAATCATCAGTTCTAGCGATGCCATATAACATATGCAAATCATCAATTCTGGCGATGCCAAATCAGATGTGAAAATCATCAATTCTAGCGATGCCGCATCAGATGTAAAAATCATCAACGCTAGCGATGCCACATCTGACATGAAAATCATCAATACTAGCGATGCCACATCAGATGTGAAAATCATCAATTTTAGCGATGCCACATCAGATGTGAAAATCATCAATTCTTGCGATGCCACATCAGATATGAAAATCATCAATTCTGGCGATGTCAGTTCAGATGTGAAAATCGTCAGTTCTAGCAATGTCATATCAGATATGAAAATCACCAAATCCGGCAATGCCAAATCAAATGTGAAAATCATCAGTCCTAGCGATGCCACATCAGATGTGAAAATCATCAGTACTAGCGGTGCCACTTTTAAGCGATGCCACATCAGGTATGAAAATCATCAAGTCTAGCGATGTCACATCAGATATGAAAATCATCAATTCTGGCGATGCCAAAATCAGATGTGGAAATCATCAATTCTAGCGATGCCATATAACATATGAAAATCATTAATTCTGGCGATGCCAAATCAGATGTGAAAATCATCAATTCTAGCGATGCCGCATCAGATGTAAAAATCATCAATGCTAGCGATGCCACATCAGATATGAAAATCATCAATTCTGGCGATGTCAGTTCAGATGTGAAAATCATCAGTTCTAGCGATGTCATATCAGATATGAAAATCACCAAATCTGGCAATGCCAAATCAGATGTGAAAATCATCAGTCCTAGCGATGCCACATCAGATGTGAAAATCATCAGTACTAGCGGTGCCACTTTTAAGCGATGCCACATCAGGTATGAAAATCATCAAGTCTAGCGATGTCACATCAGATATGAAAATCATCAATTCTGGCGATGCCAAAATCAGATGTGGAAATCATCAATACTAGCGATGCCACAGCAGATGTGAAAATAATCAATTCTTGTGATGCCAAATCAGATGTGAAAATCATCAATTCTGCTACATCAGATATGAAAATCATCAATTCTGGCGATGCCAAATCAGATGTGAAAATCATCAATTCTAGCAATGCCACATCAGATGTAAAAATCATCAATGCTAGTGATGCCACGTCCGCTATGAAAATCAACAATTCTAGCGATGTCACATCAGATGTGAAAATCATCAATACTAGCGATGCCACTTTTAGCGATACCACATCAGATGTGAAAATCAGCAATTCTAGCGATGCCACACCAGATTTGGAAATCACCAGTACTAGCGATGCCACATCAGATGTGAAAATCATCAATTTTAGCGATGCCACATCAGATGTGAAAATCATCAATTCTAGAGATGCCACATGAGATGAGAAATTCATCAATTCTAGCGATGCCACATCAGATGCGAAAATCATCAATACAAACGATGCCACATCAGATATGAAAATCATCAATTCTGGCGATGCCAAAATCAGATGTGAAAATCATTAATTATCAAATTGTATACAATTAGACGTATTTACACAATGTTATAATTCCGCTGACCCTTCCCACTCCATTTTTATTTGGACATTTTGTGACAGAATAGGGTAGCCGCTAACAAGCAAGGTGTAAGGTTCTTTTTTGTTTATACATTCTCATTCACGATGTTATCAGTTTAGAGCATCTTATTATTTTAGAGTGCAGCACAAATTCTGCTTTTTCGTATCACTAAAGACCTCATAAGATTTGAGCAAATTGCAGATAACTGCGCATCAAGACTGTACTTTCTCTTTCTTGTTTATTCAATTGAGGGAGAGTACATTACGGAGATGAAGATTCTGTTTATTTTCTCATACCTTTGAAATTGATTTTTACTGTTAATCTGCAGTTTACAGTGGCAGTTTATGTGTGTGTGTGTGTGTGTGTGTGTGTGTGTATATATATATATATATATATATATATATATATATATATATATATATATATATATATATATAACAAGAAGTAAGGTAAATATTTAAATTGTACAAAATTCTTATATATGTATGGCACGGATGATTATGCAATAGCCAGCAAGTATTGTCACTAGTTGTCAATGACAAGTATGTCATATCTCCAATTTCATATAAAATCTCCAATTTCATATAAAATCTCCAATTCCAATACACTAAATAGCAAGAGTATAATGACTTGAAACAAGGACACCATATACAAAGCATATACTGTAGCGTAGCTATATGCTTCAAAAATATGAACTTATTTCATTATATAAGAAAATAAATTCTACCAGTATGAAATACATTTGCTATATCTAAATATAAAGAACATTTCCATACAATTATGAGATGCTTTATTTCCACAGATATAAAACTGGAAACTACACTTTTTATTATTTAAAATAAAATTCATCTATATATGAAGCGACATTTATAGTACAGATAAGATGGCTGATTGTAAGGTACTTCAATGATAAAACATCAGACTCCTTTGGTAGCAAATATAAAAATATAATATGCTGAATATAAATAACATTGCTACCGCTACCAGTAACCAGCTCAATTTGTTTTTATTATTACTGCTACAGTACAGTACCAAACTTGCTTGATACATTTGGATATGAAATTAATGTAGTAGTTAAAAAAAGATTAATACAAATTCTTACATGTATCTATAACAGATGTGATTGTTTTATGTTAGAAAAGTAATATACACCCCCCGCCCATAATTTTTAAAAACTTTTTTAAAGTTTCTAAGGTTACTCACAGCTCAGGCTGCTATAGTATCCATCCCCAACCCCCACACCCGCAAAAACATCTTCATTTGCCTGTGATTTTGTTATTATTTTATTCTGTTTAAAATACAAGTTAATATTACCATGACACAACAAATATCAGCACAATACATTTGTGCAACAAAGCAAAATAAATCAATAAAAACTATATACATGCCGGTGTTTAACTTTTCATAGAAAATATTAGAGAAAAATAAATGTTTTATATAAACCGCTATTCATAAAAACAATATTGTTAGATGAATAATCCAAAATAAAAATTATCATACAGGTAGGCAAGTATAAGTGACAAATACCTGGATTGTCTTGGTACATTGTTTTTATAGATGTATTTGCCAATACCTTTTGTTTTTCACATTCACATGAATGAAACATGAATGAAGCCTTTTCACACAATTTGGCTTTTGGATTAGACATACACTCATAATTGCAAATTCTGAGGAATTAAAACTATAAATTTGGATTGGCCAAGACACGTTTTCTTTTGTATACCACATACATTTGTAAATTATGTATCAGTACATACACAAATATTCATTTGTAAATTATGCCTCAAGAACAGTCAGGTTATATTCCCTAGTGACAGTTTCAAGAAATATTTAAAAAAAAACATTCCATTACTGAATCTGTATTCAATATATACACTATACAAAAATGTTCACTCTTTGGAGAATTTGTTTTATGCGGGCAATAAAATAAATTGTTTTCGCTTGCTATGAGCAACAAAACATGAAAAGGATTATATTTTATTTGCTAATTTGTTATTTCTGATGATTTAACCTTCACAAAACTATTATATTTATGAACCTGAGATGAAATTTTAAATTCGGCCTGTTATCCCTAATTTGTACGTCTTGGAACAATGGATAAGATAAATTCGATAATTTAAATGAGAGAGAGAGAGAGATATTCATAAGTAAGTTAGTTTCTTCACAGAATAATACAAACCACTAGCCATTTTCTGACTGCAATTGTAAGTTATAAGAGCAGAAAGTAACAGCTACTTTATAAGCATGCAGGACATTTTAATGTGAGTTATAGGCCCCCAAATAATATTCCTCATACAAGATACAAGATTGGGTTTCAGAAATTGAAGCTACACGAGTACCAGTTTGTTACTTTGTGAAAAATGGAATCATTATGAGAAAATGGAGACCACCCGATGTACCTGCTGGTGATGAGTGGTCAGTCAGCAATCAAATTGTTGTTCCTAAGGCATATAGACAGGAAATTCATAGTCTAGCCCATAACACTCCTTAAGCTGGTCATTTTGGTGTCAAAAGGACTTATCACAAGATCCTGAATCATTTTTATTTGCCGAAAATTAGAAGTGATGTTTATACGTACCATAGATCGTGTCACACTTGTCAAATGGTAGGAAATCCTACTCAGAAGATATATAAGGTACATCTGCAACCTATTCCTGCATTTTACCATTTGACAAGCCATTTAGCAGAAAAATGGTAGAGTGTCGGTTCCTTACCTAATATCAAGTCAAGCAACCGATAATTGTTGACCATAACGTGTGCGTCCTCGAGATTTCCATAGGAATACTTTGAAGGATATTAAAGCAAAATCTGTTCTAAAAGTTTAGGCAATGTTTTTAACACTTGTTTGCTTCCCCAAATCTGTCCAGCAGTTTTTTGTTTGATTATTTCCAACAACTCATGCATGAATTAGAAATCCAACAGTTTCATTTTTCTGCCTATCACCCTGAAAGTCATGGCCCTAGCAAAAGACCGTCCGAAAATTCTCTCACCTACCCATGATACATGAACACACTTATATTGAATCAAACCTTAAAAAAGACAATGATAGTAAAATCCTGCTTTGTTTAATTATCAAAAAAGATAGAAGATTTTTTCCCCCATGTTGGTAATTATCATCAAATGAAAGACCCCATGACTACCCTAAAACAACAAAAGATTGTCCCACAGCACTAGTGAATGGGGGTACCCTAGGGACAATGGGAATTACCATTACAGACACCCCTGGGCAAATCTGGGACTATGTAAATTTAACATGGAGAAAAATCGTGGGCAACTCTAGGGACAAGGGGAATTAGCATTACATGGGAATAGAGTTTGGGTCTGTCTAGGGACAAGGGAAATTGAACATGGTCAATAGAGTTTGGGTCTGTCTAGGGACAAGGGGAATTGAATATGGGAATTTTTTTTTAAATTTTTAAAATAAAATTTTTTTTAAATTTAAAAAAGGGGTAGGCAATGGAAAGTCATTCTCTTTTCGAGAAATATGGGTGGCCCTGAAAAGGGCCTTTGGGTTTTTTTCTTCTTCTTCTAGCTCATTAACTTCTTCCACCATCCTCTTATTTTTTTCCATCATTCCTTTCTTCTTCTTTTCTGTTTCCGGCATCCAGTCCGGGTGACCCATGGCTCGGAACTTCTCTTGGATTTTCATCCAGTTTGCGTTTAGTTTCTCTAGTTCTTCCTTTTTCTTTCTATTTTCTTCTTCTTTTCTTTCCTTTGACCACTTTTCTTTGATCTTCTTGACCTCTTCTGTCAGCACATTCCTCATTACTTCTTCCGCTTTCTTAAGCTTGTCTATGCCCCACTTCACAAAAGACCAATCTGTCCATTCTACAATGTCTTCTAAAAAACACCTTACACTCGTCACATAAACTATCGCTTCTTTCAACTTACCCACTTTCACATACGGTGGGTTAATTAAACCTCTGATTCTCTTCTCCTCATCCTCTATCATTTCTTTTACAATATTTATGGCTAAGTCGAGGCTGGTTACTTGTCTTGAGACGAAGTCTTTTGTCACTGCATGCCTCCATTCCTGTTCAAGCCTTTCTGCTACATTCAATCCATCCACCATCCAATACCAACTTCCCATAAGGTTGTTGTACAAAGCTGAAGCTGCTGGCATCTTCTTGTTTGCTTATTCCGTAGAATGGGCTCCAATGGCAAACACTGTTAGTTTTATACTAAAAGTGCGGACGTGAAGGAAAACATCCCCCTAAAAACATAAAATTGATCTTACCTAGATCATGACCAAACAACGCGCGGACGTGAAGGAAAACATCCCCACTTTTCTCATTTCATATAATAAAACCCAAACTATACTCTCCACATACGCTAAGAAACAATAAAGAAACCCATAATCTACTATTCACACAAACTTACGTGAGCAGTTACAAACACAATCAATAACACACAAACACATACACTCTCATTATTAAAAAAGAGTTAGTGTTTATATTCACACTACTCTACCTACACACACACACACACACACACACACACACACACACATTGGCAAATGTATAGTTATTTCTTTTCTAGAGTATTGGGTAGCCCTGAAAAGGGCTGTTGGTTTTTTTGAACTCCAGATGCACCTATCTAATGATGGCACCTTCCTGGCCTGGCGCCACACACGCATCTTCTTCCCCAGTCTCCTTTCACCTTTCTTCTTGGGAGTGCAGAGGCGGAATGATTGGCTTCAGCACCCCAATCCTCTGTCTCTGGTATCTTGTAAGTCATCCTCTCTCCTATTTTCTTTTCCTCCTCTTCCCTCTCTCTTCTCTCCTCATCTTCCTTCTTTATTCTTGCCTCTTCTACTATGGCTTCCGCGGATAGTTCATTTACTATGCGCCTGGCATATTCCAGGTGCATCTGGAGTTCTAGCAGTTTCACAATTCTGGTGTTCATTCTTCTGGTGGTGTTGATCAATCAACAAGGGTAGCTAGACTGCCGAGCGAGTTTCAATTTATACTGAAAGCGCGGACGTGATGGAAAACATCCCCCTAAAAACATAAAATTGATCTTACCTAGATCATGACCAAAACAACGCGCGGACCTAAAAGAAACACTCACTCACTTTTTATGCTACCCATTCCTATTCTAAAATTTTTTTTTCATTAACCACTTCAATAGACTATCCACATACGCAAAGCAATCCAACCCCAAATCTACTCTCCCACACCTCAAACACCAAAAAAAATCATCTTAATCTACTATCCACACCAACGTACGTGAGCGGTTACAAACACAAACACACAAACACATACACTCACACTATTAAAAAAAGAGTTAGTGTTTATATTCACACTACTCTACCTACACACATTGGCAAATTGATGGTTATTTCTTTTCTAGAGTATTGAGGTAGCCCTGAAAAGGGCTGGTTTTTTTGTTTGCTATGGCAATCTTTTTTAGTTTCTAAGAATGCGATGTCCTCTGAGGATAGACTTTCTGGCGATAGGTCTGCTTCTTCGGAAAGAGAAGAAGAACTCTTTGGTGTCGATACGACAATCGACAAAGACTCTGTCAGGTTCAGGTTGCTGCTGCTGCTGCTGCTGTTGTTGTTGTTGTTGCTGTTGCTGCTGTTGCTGCTGTCTCTGAAGTCTGTACTTCTCTGTCCATTCTTCTTTCTCCCTGTTCACTTCTTCTCTGAAGAGATCTTCTATCAGGTCTTCAGTGACTTTTAGCATTCTCACATTCTCTATCTCTTCTGGCTTCGGTATCAGACTGTGTCTGACCCTATGCAAATTCACGTAGGCTTCGCTGAGCTTAGCTAGTTTGGAGCACATCTTCGTAGGAGGATGAGTCGACAATGGATGGTTAGACTGGAAATTGCCCCGGTTCTTAAAGTCAAAGCGCGGACGTGAAGGAAAACATCCCCCACACGGTTTTCGAGCCGCAACGTTCAGTGAGTGTCATGAGAGGGATAGTAAGAAATTAAAGAGCATCAATCAAACATTCTTATAGCTAAACAAAAGACAAAGGCATTTTTTTCAAAACAAAACATTTTTTATTCAAAAATCACTTAACACTAAACAACAACATTTCTAACATTTTTAACAACAATCCAACATGATAACATCAAACATTTTTTCTTCAAAAAAAAAATGACAAACATTTTTCTCAATTCACACTCTACTTTAAACAGGGCTGACAACGTTGTGAATGAAATTGTGGTTTCCACTGTTGGAAATCATTAGGCCATTGATGGACACTACGTTTCCTAGCTTGAGACAAAAGATAAGCTTAATGGTCACAAAACCATCGATCTACTTTCACATCGTTTCTAGTAGAAGAACGAGGATCAAAATGAGTCACTAAATGTTCTAAGGAATAGCCCAGGCTGCGATGATGCAGAAAATACACACAATATTGTCCACACACCAAGGAATCTGTGCCTTGTAATTTCACATTATTGAATCGAGCATTTCTTCTCATAAAGTCAATGATATCGTCTTCCAAAGGGGGCAATCCGTACGAATCGAAATATTCCACACATCCTTCTTGAGGAAAGTAGACGGCTACCCAGTGGGTTCCTGGGAGATGACTGTCGTCCGTGTTGATCACGTAAGCTAGATGGTCTTTAGGCTTGCGATGAGGGAGTTCATCTTTAGCACAGACGACAGGATTCCAAGAAGACGTATACGAACTCTGGTTCAAAAGGTAATAAAGTTCCCAGGTATCGATGTTTTGTGTGGTTTTTTTTTTTTTCTTCTTCACAGGTAATAATAAGTCGTCAATTCGATCCTGACTTTTTGCTTGAAAATGTCTGACGAATAACCGTTTCTTCGTTTCGTCTCCTCACTCTGATTCAGGAGAGTTTCGATACGATGGATCTCTTGAGTGGTTAATGGTGGACAAGAATGTTCACGCAAGTCTTTATACCACTGGTGCCACACGTCTTCGTCCGAGATGAGACTCCAAGCTTCGTCCAGATATTCGTCCAATTTTTCTTCTTGACTCAGCATCAGGCATTTATCGTGTTGCATTTGACTGGGATGATCGTTTTGACATCCATAGCAATTTTTCTTGATCAATTCCGTCATTTTTTCCACCAAGTGTTTGGCAAAACAGCAGACTAAATGGGCTTCTTGTTCTGGCCATCTCGACTTCATCATGATATCTTCTTCGTCTTTGTCTTGGGATTCTTCTTCCACAGTTTCCTCACATTTCATCTCCAAAGTTTCTCCACTAGGTAAAGAGGGATAACAGTCTTCCATGGTTTCTAGTAATCTAGAATGACTTCTCTCAAACTGTTGATTTCTATGGTATTATCGAATTCTGCATACAGGATGACGTTCACTGTTGCTGGCAGTGGATCTTTAAACTGAAGTTCCACACGAATCTGGCCGGATTTTATAGGGTGAAAATGTCCCTCGTCACTGCCTTGGTCTGGAGTGAAATCGAAAGCCACAAAGCGTAGCCTTTTGCATAATCGTCGTAAGTAATGCCGTGACTGGTGTTGGTTCCTAACTGCCCCGTGGCTTCGTACAGGGACAAGTACGATCTCAAGTAATTCATTTTATTGGAAGAAAAGTCAGGTTCGAAAGGTCGGGTACACAAGGTTTTGCCATCGCGACTGACTTCGATCTTGGACACGCCAAAGTGTTGAAAGTAGAAAGGATTTTTAGCGATAGCTCCGTTGAAGGCTTCATTCTCGACGATACCAATGATTAAACGTTTGGGCAGCTGTCCTTGGAACAGATGATCTTCGATCATGGATCGCTGTCCAGCAGGAATGGTGAAAGTTTTCACTTCCACGCGTCGTATGGGATACTTAGCGGTCGTTCTGCTCAACGTCTGACTGATGTCGTTTCCCACTTTAGGTAACACTTCCACACGGCGTACGTAGAGTCTGGCTTCTTGGATTTTGGTTTTGTAATTATCGTCAGTATCAGCCAATAAATGGATAGCGGTACTGCTGCGATTCAGTCTCAGGCGAAGCAGCAGGGAAGTTCTACAGACCAGACCGTTCCAACAAAAAAAAACCTTCTATGAGAACATTTTCTGCAGAAACCTCAGAAAACAGAAATAAACCTTTCCAGAAAAACTAATTTGCGTAAATTCAACCCCTAATGCAATTTTTGTGTGCGAATTATGTCATTCTGGACATTAGAAAAAATATGATTTTTCGGGGGGGGGAAATAATCGGGTGTCGATGAAGTTTGCAAGGGAAAGGCTGCAAATTTATGAGTAAATCTGATCAAGACCGACTCGATACCTACTACGAGGATCATGAAGATTAATCGTGACAAAACCGTGTGGTGTTGCCTGAGCGTGACTGAAGAAATTTTTGAATTTATTTATATCCATATCGCCGTTGCACCAAGTCTGATGAATGTTTCTTAGCGTGTGAGTATCAACGCCATTGAACATTGATAAGATATTACAATTGTCTCTAATAACCTTTGGAATTTGCGTATATCGCTGTGTCACGTAAATCACATCGGTATTCCTGTGTCGGCCACGCGAAAATATCCTAGCTGGGTTAGTTTGCTTATCCAGCATTACATCATCGAAAACAACAAGATTATTAACATCGCCATCTAAATTTTCTACCGATGGAGCTTCATTGATATCCGTTATAAATTCTATTGTTCCTTCTTCAGTATTATCGCTAAATTCCTTCAGTACTTGATAACATCTTTGATCATCAACAGATGGCGCAACCAAATACAATTTGTCCCATTTTAGCCATCGCATTATCAAATTCAACAACAACTGTGTCTTTCCAGATCCCGACGGTCCAATGATTATCATTCTTATCGAATTTGGTAATGCCGCGGTGTGTTTTACTTGCTCGCGTTTTTTCGTGGCTGAAAAATCAATTACATTCATGTTACTAGAATACATGGATCTATATTGTGTTAAGTGTCGCACTCGAACTGCCACAATAAATCCAATCGAAGTCGTTACGCGCAACAACAGGAATGCAATCAAAGGTGAATGTGCAGTTTGCAAGACAATCAAATTTAGATTTGTAAAAAAAAAGATAGAAGAATCGGAGGAGATATTGCCGCCTCCATGAAAAATCTACCAGGATTGCCTTGGGCGAAATATCCCGGAGAGAAACATCTGCCAGGATACAACTACTGTGGACCTGGTACAAGACTAGATATGAGACTTAACAATAATAATCAACCAAATCCTGGTGAAGAACCAGTAAATGCAATTGATAACGCATGCTACTATCATGATCTTGCATATCGTAGCGGGGATTTAGAACAACGACATCTCGCTGATATTAAATTAATTCACGCAATAGACGCAATTCCTAATAAAAGTTTCAAAGAGAAATTGGCAACTTGGTTAGTAAAGGGAGCAATGAAAGGTAAATTAGTCCTAGGTGCTGGTAATTTATAATGGAACAAATATATTATTCTCCGCGAGGATTTTGGCGAGGAAAATCAGCAATAGCCAAACTTGCCAAGGCAGCAAAAGTAAAACAATCCGTTGCTGCATCATGGTTATCAAAACAAGCGGCTTGGCAAATTTATCTTCCTCCGCCTAAAAAAATACCATATGCAAGTTTCTCCGTCAGTGTACCTAACGAAGTTCATCAGGCTGATTTAATGTTTCTTCCTCACGATACCGTTGACGGAGTTACATACAAGTACGTGCTAACTATTGTTGATATTGCTAGCAGATACAAAGAAGCAGAACCACTATCGAATAAAACAGCAACGGAAATTGCAAAGGCATTTGAGAAAATTTATTCACGATCCCCGTTGACATGGCCAAATCTTCTTCATGTTGATCCAGGTCGAGAATTTCTTGGCGCGGTTACTTCATTGATGAAAAAGAATAATGTTAAAATCCGTCGCGGTATTGTAGGTGTTCATCACAATCAAGCTATCGTCGAAAGATTCAACAAAACGCTTGCAGAACGATTATTCGGATACCAGTACGCGCGTGAATTTATTCAAGATAATCGATCTCACGATTGGGTATCAAGATTGCCTCAGGTAATTAACACATTAAATAATGAAGTAACACGAACAATATCAATGAAGCCCGCAATTGCAATTACAAAGACAAATATACCAATAAAGCGAAGTTCCATAATTTCACCTGTGCTAGGCAGTGTCACGGTCAGATTTTTATATAAGGAAGGAGAAGCCGAGGGTGGCAGAAAAAGAGCAACCGATCCAACTTGGAGTGTTACGACACATAAAATACTGGCTGTAACAAGATCATCAGGAAGACCAGCAATTTATTTTCTAGATTCGCCAGCACCACAACGAGGATTTACCAAAGAGGAATTACAAATAATACCGAAGGATACTCAATTACCACCATCGTCGTTAATGTGAAATTTAATTCTACCTAACTGAGATAATTTTCTTACTCGAGAAACTGCTAGATAAACTAAATTCGACCAGGAAATTCTATCATCGACTATCCAGACCTGGCCATCTACTGTTAATCCCTGCGATGAATGTATCGTTGCTGCGTATCCGAGTTTCCATGGAGATCTTTCCGCGTTTATCGCATCATTGACAAGATTAATATCAACGAAAATAATATCATTCAAAACCATTATTTTTTCTTCTCCGCATGGCAAAATAACATTAATATTTTGTTTCCTGGTATCAGCGGGCCTGTAGCACAACGGTACCTGCAATGTTGGAAATTTCTCACAATGAAGTTTGAATAACATTTCCTGAATAGCATCGCGAACAATTTTTCTGCTAGCAACAATCAGATGATCTGGACGCCACAAATTTAGAAAATTATCCATCGAAGTCTCGTCGATTATTTTTCTCATTACATCGCATTGAAATTTATTAGGTTGTAATCGAATCATTTTTTTAAACTTGGTCAGTAAAATATCATTAGATCTATAATCAGCATCAATCTCTTCATAATAATCCACAAAGTTCCTAAGCCACTCGTGAGGAGATTCACCATCAATAGGATCTGGTTGGCCGTGATCTCCGCACATTATTACTGCGGTGTTTTTTTCTTCCAGCCAACCCAGGAACGATTTTAACGTGACAAGACTTACCGTACAAATTTCATCAAATATTATAATTTTATTGATATATTTGTTTCCCATGCGAGCCGAATCCCACAATCCACCGCTGTACTTGAAATAACTATGATACGTACAAGAATTAACGCCGCGTTGTCTTATTTCTCTCGCTAATCTGTGAGTTGGAGTCAACACGATCATATCAGAGTTTGAAAATAAGTTTATTGCTCGTGTTGTTTTACCACTACCGCCAGGACCGTTCATGTAGACAAATTTACTTCGTGAAATCGGATCGAACGCAGATGCTGCTGTTGATACTTCATCGCATTTATCCTTATGAAACTTATCGCAATCTTCCACATCAGCGTCTTCGCAATAATCTAGAATATCCTCGTTTTTTATTCTCCAAGTTCCCCAGGAACCATCGGTGATTAAATTTTCCAGCCTGTGTTGAAATTTCTTATCGATATAAAACGAATCCGTTGCAACTCTTACCGCGATATCAGAAAATTTATTTATCATCGACAGCAAATTAATACTCACATAAGCTAGCATCGATGATCTTAAATGAGTATATTGCGCTGATTCTCCATCGAGATAACTAATCACGGTACCCAACTTTTCTCCATCAATAATAATATTTTCTCTGTTGCAAAATATTCCTCGTGACACTGTATCGGTAATAATAAAATCCATCTCAGCATCATTGATAAATAACCTAGCGTGCCGATGTTTATGATCAACTGATCCTCCTTGAGTAAATTTACCAATTATTTTTCTTCCAATATCTTTCGCATTTTCACAATCCGTGGGTAACCACACTTCAGTTTGTTTCCTATACGATATAATCGCTTCACTTACCGTCAACGATATTAACATCGACGAATCCAACATAAATCTCAACAATACCGTAGGAACCCATCTTCGTTGAGATAAATGCCGACCAAACCAAATATAGCAGATTTTATGTAAGTTTTCAGCAAACTCGAATGAAGTAACATGAGCGAATCCTGTCATAACAAAATCGGGTAACGGTCCGTTAATCGATACCCTTGTCATATCGCTGGTTGGATGACCAAATTTAGCAAAGTAATCTGCACAATCGCCATATCCGAGGAAACTTCCAGGATAACACGCGCTCATGTCAACGGAAATCATATCTTCGAAATAATATTTGGTATTCCACAATCCTCCATGGCCGTATTCGATACAGCTAAGTTGAATATCAGTGAGAAATTCGTTCCTTGTAGGTTTCCACGAGTTTCTCTCTCTAGCAGCATGAGCAGTAACAGATGGAACAGTAAAGCAGTTCGTTAATAACTGATCCGGATTTGATGAATACTTCACTGCGATATTTTTCATCGATTCGTGTAATATTTCATCACGGTAAATATCTCCGCGCGGCAAGATAAACTGATCATACTTTTCTTCGCTCGAAAATAACCAAACCGATATTGGATCGGACGCGGCTAATATTTTGATATACCTAAACATTGCATCGGAATTGTCTTTCCCGGAATCTACGGGATAAAATTTAACAGAACGATCCCTCGGGAACATCATTACCGACTGTGACCACGCGTGCGAATTATGATCAACAATTTCGATTGGTGTTCCTCGAGAACTATACGGTGATGAATATAATATTTCGCCCGATAGTGTTTTAACCGTAATAGGAAATTTAAGTTTTTTGCTCAACACAGCAACATCGTCAATCGATGCACCATTAACAACCGTCTTCGCCCATGAGTTAATTTTATCCAACCTCAATTGAGTCAAGCCAGATCCGCGTCGGGCATTTTTCATGTGCTCGATAACTCGCTCGGCAACACAATTTATCATCGGCGATTCTTTCATCGCAGGTAGATTTTTTACATCAGGATTATTATTCAGCCGATAAATTCCATAAACAACAGCACTAGATGGATACGCCCTAGCATAATAAGGACCATCAATTCCCAATAATAATCCTGTTTTCGAATTTTTATCAAGAACAACATTTTTCTTACCACCGCGTATTGGGTCTCGTTTATCGCGAATGATCCAAGTATCATCAGGCATTTGTGCGATAAATTTTATTCCAAAGATAAATCGTTCTTCTTCATGTGAGTTTTTTATATGATCGATTATCTTCTTTGCTCGCTCTAGATTCATCGTAGCATTAACGAAGTTAGTTTTCCAAGTTGACCAGGTATGAATCGCTCCATCATCGAAAAATTCCTTCTTCGCACGATCAACTTCAGGAATGATAAATTCTGCCTCATCAAGATCAAATATATCCATTATTATATTTTAGACAAATGTTTAAATATAATGAATCAGTGTTCATGGATACTAATCGGATCAACAAAATCATGTGACAAATCCTGCAGAGGTGAATATTGCGGCGCTCATATATATGCAATTCGACGAGGCAGCAAAGGACCACAGCGATGTTTAGTTTGTCAAGTTGGCACCCGAGGAAAGACGCGTTTATGTTTCTCTTGTGGAGGGAAAAAATATCGTGAGTTACGGAGATATTATGAAAGAAGATCTTCCTCAGTGATAAAATGTGAAGAAGATTATATTAATAGATTCAAGGCAAATTTCGATTTAGACATATAAATATTATATAATGGATTCAAAATCAACGATTCCTACACACGAATATAGATCACATCCAACAATCATTGGATACGAGGCATCTGCCGATGGTAATGTCAGACACATCAAAACAAAAAATTGTATTGGTAGTGTTGTTAATTCGGGTTATCTCAGCTTCACCGTCTCCCGCAAAACCAAAACAAGATATTATAATCACAGGTTCATTTACGAGTGTTTTCGAGGACCAATAGAAATTGGACTTGTTATTGATCATATCGATGGAAATAAACTCAATAACAAACTAAATAATCTTCGAGCGGTAACTCAGAGTCAAAATTGCGCCTTTGGTAATACAGGTGGTTCGCGATTCGCTAAATCTGTCAAATCGATAAATCAAGAAACAGGTGAAGAACTTGTATTCGAAACAATGAATGCTGCTGCAAAACATTATGAAATTAATTCCGCCACAGTGTGGCGAGTAGCAGAAGGAAAAATTCACGCTACATTTTCATATAATTCCGACGCATGGATCAGATTCACCTACATCCAAATAATACCAGACTCAGATAACGAAGATTTTGAAGAATAATTGAATATTACAAAATTAATATAATGAACGAACAAATCATAAGCAATATCATCGAAGCTATCGATGACTTGAGAAAAAAAATAAATCTTCCATTGGATCTAGATACAAGTAAAATCAGATCAGAATTCGAGACGATTGTTCAAGGAAAACTCGAATACAAATACACACTGCCGTCCGAATACAAATTAATAAAGAAAATCCAAATTGCGATGTATCAATCACTAGCTACAGTCAACGATGATCGCATTGAGGATTTCGTTAAATTATCGATGTTGGTGGAGAATGCTAGATTGATTTTATCTGACGCATACGAATCAAGAAAAATTACAAGTTCGCGTGTCAGGCAGTTGAAAAAACTTGTCGATGAAAACAAAATTAGGGAATCTTCCGATTCCTAATTCCACAAAACAAAAAAAAAAGATTAATTTTGAAAATTTCCCTGGATTTTATTTATTTTTTTCGCCCATTTTTTCCCGTGGACAGATTTAAAAATCTCTGATTTAAGAGTCAGAGACTCTCACTCACGATCTTACTAGCAAATTGATACTTACAGTCTCTCCTCGTATATCAAGTAAATTTCCTTTTTGATCCGTTATTTTGAAATTTATTCTCGACAATAATCGATTATGACATCGCAGGTAAAACGGATTAACTGGCTCCTTTATTATCAAATAACCAGGAGAGGCGCTAGGAGAAAACGAATACAAAATAAAACCTTGATGCGCTTGATTTGACACTGACGAATCAACATTATAGCTACCCTCGACAACATCCGCGTGAAGATAAATCGCGATAACATCCGTTATATTAACAATGCGAGGAGATATATGTCGTCCACCTTTGTCAGGATCGTTATTGTGTTTGAGAATTAATTCTGAATATACTTTTTTAGTCCACGCGGCATGTAATTTCGGAAATAAATCATCTAAATCATCGATGGTATCAGTGACAGATTTTCTCATCGCATCAAAATCAGAATTGGGAAATTTGAAATTTGGTAGCTTTTCCTCGGGTTAATTCAAATACTCTCATGAATTTTTGTTTCTCTCCTGAGTTTTTGATCAACTCAAATTTGCTGATAGGAAGAACATAGCCAGCAATTGATATATCGTCGACTATCGCCTGAATGAACATATCATGATAATATTCAATATCATTCGCAAGCTGATTTAAAATCTTCACGTGCTTTATAATTTCGCTACATGAACCAGATTTATTTAGGATGCATTCATGAAATGATCCTCGCAATAAATTTAATTGTAATTCGTGTTCTTGAATAAACTCGTCTAGTGTTCTTCTTACCAAGATACCGTCTATGGGGGCTATTATCCTGTTAATGTTGGTAGCGTCGAAGATTTTCACATCTGGGGGGATTTTAGGAAGAGGCAGCCATGAGAGAATTCTTTCGTTAATAAAAGTGAAAGCGAACATTACTAGGTTAATTTTGTGGTTATTCATGAGATTGATGGCGCTGTGGATCAGAGGCTTGTGTTTGATATCTCCATACCATCCTTCGTCGGTGGTAAAATCCGATTTTTTTGGTTCCGGTAGTTCTGGAAGGGTTCATCATACCAACCTGGAATAATAACATCCGAGTTTTTTGGTCTACCAGAGGTGCGACCTCGGGCCAACCTAATATATTTTCTAATCGATGATTGGTAAATATCTACCACGTACGGTGATTTCACTTCTATCATTGACGATAGTGTTGGATCATGTGAAGATATCTTTATTCCCGGAGTAGCATCGCCGGTTAAATTTGATATTCTAGTGGTAAACTCATTATTCAGCTGATCAATTTCGTAACTACCGGTTGGTATACCAACGACGATCCAATCGGGTGTTCCATCGGGTTTATTTTTATTTGCAAAACAAGTGAATTATTTGGCATCAAATTACCGAATAATTTTGATCTAACATTAGGCCAGCTATTGTAGACGCGCAATTGTGTTAACGCAATTTCGTTGACGCTGATTGGTGTTGAAAAATTAATGCTAAATTCTGGTTTCGTTGAACTTAACGATATTAACGTTGTTGTCGGCGGTGTCGTGTTTGTCACGATCTGGGCTAGCTCGGACATTATTAATATTCATTTGTTCAATCTCCGAGTAAATATTGATCATTGTAGAAAATTCTAGATCGGATATAATACCATCGTTGAGACTCTCAGAAAGTAGCGATGATAACTTCGAGTATGCGTCATTGATTTTAGTAAGTTTGTTCTTGTACGAAGATAACTTTTCACTTGTGCACGAAGATATTTTTTTTGCGATAATATTTTAAAACACCAGCGATTGTTGTTGTTGACGATATTATTATCGTTGCTACGATTGGCGCTATCATTGTTACCGCGGATAGAATTATTCCTGCACCAGCGACCACAGCTGATACTGCGTAAACAGCAACATCAATAATAACTAATCTACGCTGGTATTTCTTTTATTTTTGTCTGATAATCATCGAGAAGTTTTTTTAGTGAATCCTGCCATGATCGCGCTTGATTGTATCGGTAATCCGATGCGGTCATTTATTAATCTACGATAACAATTGCGGAATTACTGCCTATATTCGGATAAAAATTCGAAAATTGCAAAATACTTCACCGGTCCCATGGTGGTTCTATCTGGCGGTTCTAGCGTGAATGTTGGATTGCCATATTCACTTAACGAAATAATAAAAATCCAGGGCAGAATTCATAAATTTTATTATTCTGATCCCGGTTGTACCTTAAATTTTATATCGGAGATAATATGTGCTCGATATACGCCAGCAATTGGCGCGGTAAAGCTAAATGTGTCATTCTGGGGTGTCCAGGTAAGATTATTTATGGTTAACACAAATGTGTTAGGATTGCATCGTATAATTCTGTCTATCAAATGATCTGAGCCAATCTTGGGATATTCAATGACGATATTTTTGTGTTGATATTGTTAATTTTTGTGGTTGTTTCGATAATTTCCCTACCTAATTGTTTTACGTCAGTGGCGTGACCAGTTTTATCGACGGATTGGTCAATCTTTGCTGTTGCAGCAAGAAGTTTCGTGTTTAAATCTCGAATTTCTCCGTCGTACGTTGATATATCTAACTTTTGACGCGTCAATTCATGTACTGTGTTAATTTTATCGTTGATGGATTTTATTTTCTCATCTATTTGTCCTTGCATCACGTTAATCCCCTTGGTAAATTCAGGAACAACAACATCGCCGAGTTTAATAATTTCCTCGTTGATTTTTTTGCTGAGATCGTCGATTGATGGTTTCTCACCCATCGAGATATTTATCTTGGTAATTTCCTCGTTGATGGATTTTACTCTATCGATGAGATCGCTGTGTGTATTTGAGGAGGTATCGATGAATTTTTTTATATCCTCGTCGAGTTTTTTTCCAAGTTTACTTGATGCATCGTCGAATTTTTTAATATCGCTAAATAGTTTGTTGAGTCGCTTATTTATTTTGTCTTGGGCGTCGGTGTGTAATACTAACGCCGCTGATAATTCATTATTTTTTTGTTTTATATTCACGAGATCGTCCTTTGGTGGAAACTTTGCAATGATATCGGTAATATCAGCAATAGATTTTAATACCGTATCTGATTGACGAGTATATTCTTCTCGCTTAATTATATCAGTTATTTTGATGTTGCTAGTTTGTAATCGCCCTTCGGTATTTTGAAAAACAGCAACTTCACCAGGATCAACTTCTGATAGTGATAGAAGATTGTTAATATCGCTCTTGGTTGCAAACTTTGATGTATCGATGTCGCCCGTTCCTTTTTTTTCTTTTCTGAAGAGGGACCTACCGTAAATGTCAACCATGATATTTATCTAAGGTATATTCAAATAAAATTTTGCGATAAGGATTGGATGATTTTGAAATTGCATCAAGGACATTAATTGACTCCGGGCCACATATCGGTGGATCTGCTAATGTTTGTGTTGGAAGTGTTGAATACCAAACCGGAAGTTTTAGTTTTGACACATACCTAATAAATTCGTTTGGTGGTGCTAATCCGTATGAATCAAAATAAATAACTTCACGAGGATTAATCGCATACGCAACCCAGTGAGTGCCAGGACCGGAATTTTCATCAAGATTTATTATTCCTGTCTCGGTACGATTTGGTTTATTCGGTAGTTGATCTCGCATAAATACGCCTCTGAAAAATTTTATTTTCTTTTTTTTTGCTTCACTTATTAAATCTAAATTTGAGGCTGGTAGGCTCGACTTAGACCGGATCCGTACGGGGGTCGTCTTAGGTAAAGTCCTGATCCTTGTTGCGGCTGCATCAATTTTGTAAGAAGAGGGAGAAGAGGGAATATCCCTCCCTTTTTTTGCGATATCTTCCTCCGACGATCTTTTTTCCTAATACGGTACCCATCCCACCAAGTGCACCTAATCCTACTGCCTTTGCAATCATTGGGGCCGCTGCAGCTATTAATCCTGGAATAGCGGCGAATAGCGGGAAAATACCACCTACTTTGATCATATCTCTGATTGCTCCTATTGAGAGATTCAGGCGAATACCAGTATTTGCTGATCTGGCTCTGGTGAAATGTCCGTGTTGATTTTTAGTTAACGATAGTTTGTTAGGTCCACCGTGAAGCTGATTGCTTTTTAAGGTTAAACTTAAACCTCGTCGCGCTGTTGTTGCCGATTGAAGCTTTTTCACCTGACCGGGGGTCAGAGTTACGCTGACGTGATCGTATGGCATATTAATAACCGATTAATCTAAATTTGGAATTTGTTACATGTTTTCTACGGGCGCGTCGATGACTCTCATTCTACCGCTGATGCCTTCCAGAAACATTGTTCTATCGCTGAGAATAACCGCAATGGCTTTTGCGTTTTGTCCAAGTGTGTTAATTCTGGCCTTGAAGTGAATATCGACAACCGACTGTTTTACCAAATCGAGATGTTCCAGGGAAAAGTAATAGATGGGATAGAGAGTATTAAAATCCAATTGTGATATTTGCAATCCCGTATCAATATTTTGATCACGGCCCATAAAACTTAGTAATCGATGATATGCGCGTGCCGTGGAGTAATTTTCAAAATTGATAGCTATTTCTTCGGTTGGCTCCTGTTGGCCATTTATTCTCAATGATACGTTTGTTGCCACAAATCTATCGAATATCATGTGACTGTGTTCTTGATCGTATCTAGCCATATTTTGTATAACAACAAAGATGTGTCTTGGTGCGGATGAGCCCTGTTGTGACGCAATTCGCCAAGTAAATATTCCGTTAATATTAACATTTTCGATAGAATCAGTCATTGTTGTCAACCAAGACATAACGGATTTTCCCCCCTGATTCATAAATGATAATAATTTTTCTTCTATGATCATCGATGGTGTTATCGCTGGCATCCACAAAGTAAATTTTTCAAGGACAACTTTACCGACATCAGCTGCTGCGCCACCTACTCGCCAGATGGCTCTATTATCACTGGCATCCCGAACGAAAGTTATCGTATGCTTCGCTCCGTAAATAACTTTTCTAAAATGTCTACAAAATCCAAAAATATGAGATAATGGAATTGCACAAGAGAATCTTCGACTATTTCCCAGTAACATTTTTTTTCGCACATGAAATCCAAGGTTATAACGGTCATTAACGCTAATTATCATATCTTCAACAAGAGCGGGAGCAGCGGCGCGATCATTAGGTTGTCTGACGACATACGGAAAATGATCGGGGTCATTAGTATTATCCTTCACAAACATCATACTAGGACCGGCTGATCTGGTAAAATCATCCGAGTATCTTGCTAATCCTATAATCGTCGTTGCTACATCAACGTTATTCGTAATTGATTCAATCTCCTTTCCATCGATCATGTAAGTGGCGCTATTGAATAGTGCCATAATTCCATTATTAACAAACCCAACTTTAAAATCCGCTCCAAAGTCAGTATCATCGGTCCTAACAAGCCTTCCAACAAATTCAATATACGCCTCAGATGGAAGAAAATATCTTGTTGTATCGTGGACTTGTATTTCCTTCCGATTTCTTGAATTGGGTTCAACTGTATCGTACGAGAAATACTGGAAATCTCGCACTGATGTATCCCTACCTACTGGTTCATCCATGTCAAATACTTCATTTGACACTTGTGCGAACATTTATTATTAATAATATCGTCTAAAACGAAGACCATCGCCTGAAATGAAACTTGTATTTGCTAGATTTGTATTAGCAACTTCATTTGCAATATTTGTCTTAGCAACCTCCTGCGCTAGATTTGTTATAGCAGCTTCTTGTGCTAGATCATTTATTTTTTTATTTGCCGCATCATTTATGGCCTTACTGACTTCAGGTGGCATTTCGCTGGTAATGGGTAATTTGACGGGTTGTTTTTTACGTACTAAACTTAATATTTTATTTTTGATGGCGTTGAAGCCTTTACTAGCCAAATTACCGATACCAGAAACAGCAGTCTCACCTATCTTTCCTATCGCTTTCAATCCTAGTTGTTTTACCATTGGTCCAATTTTAGGTATTACTCGCGTAACGAGACTTCCAACAATATCGCCGAATCCGTTGCCGTGGATATATTTGTACACGGGCAATCGAGAGTTAACTACGCGGACCTGTCTTGGTCTGCGCTGATGTTTGTGAACAATCATGTTATTTCAATTGTGTTATTTTAATCGATAAGCTCATCGACGAGTTCCTTGTAAATGTGAGAATCAATGATACCACCACGAAATAATCGCTGACAAATACCTGAGGCTTCGTTGATTATTTCACGAGAGTTATTTCCAGCTCGTTTTCCTCCGATTAATACTTCGAGGCGAGATACGTCGTTGACAACACTGTCAGGACAGATGGTATATCCACTTCCTGTTTTGGGTTCATCTTCAGGTTCATCTTCAAGTTCTTCGGGCGGTTTTAATATTTCTTCCTCACGATCTAATCGGTTTATTTCTATTCTAAAATTTTTGTAATCAGGATCTTCGATATCAATAGGTTTTCCCACAGAAGCAAAATACACAGTAGGTATCCATTGTTCCCTTGACATTTTTAAATCACGATGTTTTGTTTTCAAATAATTTTCTGGTTCTATAAAACCAAACCTTGCGATTTGAATTAATTCATCTTGGTCACTAAATTTTTCAAGAGCAGCACGGGTAAAATATCTTGATGGCATGATTCTTTTTTGTCTAATTTCTGGAAATTTGGGTTCAAACTCTTCTGATTCAGTTTCAACTTTGTGAAATGAAGGCAAAGATAGCGATAATGGTTTAAATTTGTATATCTTTTCATAATTATCTACCAAAAGAATAAAATTAGTATATTCTGGATCATTAATTTTAACTACTTTGACATTCTTGTATGCATAATATACCCACCTTATCCAATTTGCGAATGCTACTTTCTCGGATTGACCCGGTTTCATCAGTTTTTTTCGTCTGTTTTTCTCAAAATTTTCCACAGTAAATTTTACAACCTCATCCAAATTCATTGATTTTATTCTTGTGATAGTTTCATCGGTAAATTTATCGGAACCCGAAAATTTTATTTTTTCACCTTGAGGTTGTTCTTGCGGCAATTGTTCTTGTTGTGCTTGTGCTTGTGCTTGTGCTTGTGCTTGCGCTTGTGCTTGCGCTTGTGCTTGCGCTTGTGCTTGTGCTTGCGCTTGCGCTTGTGCTTGCGCTTGTGCTTGTTCGTGTCGAATTTGCTCAAGTTGACCCGGAACCACTTGGGTATGTTGCTCAATATCTCTCGTCATGGGAATAAGCCCAAGATCCCTAAGCTCCTTGTCTTTCTTTTGTTTGCCATATGCGACTTGTTCGATAACTCCGGTGACTGGACTCAACCATTTTGACGATACCTCACCAATATGATATTGAGCATCATCGTACTCACGAACTTTTTTCTTAAATAATTTTTTTGTCGGAATGAGTTTCCTTACTGCCGCTAATTCTTCTCGTGTTAATCTTGCAGAATGAGGCTCTCCAACTGTGCTAGTTTTTCGACTCATCTTATTTTCAACTATATTGTTTTATTGTGAGATAAAATTAGTATCCGCAGCCTTTCCCTTGCAAACTTCATCGACACCCGATTATTTCCCCCCCCCCGAAAAATCATATTTTTTCTAATGTCCAGAATGACATAATTCGCACACAAAAATTGCATTAGGGGTCGAATTTATGCAAATTAGTTTTTCTGGAAAGGTTTATTTCTGTTTTCTGAGGTTTCTGCAGAAAATGTTCTCATAGAAGGTTTTTTTTTGTTGGAACGGTCTGGTCTGTAGAACTTCCCTGCTGCTCAGGCGAACATTCACCCCGTTCAGCAAATATTTCTCTTGCAACCACATGTCCAAATGCAAACGATCCATCAGTTCTAAACTGTGTCCGTTTTTGATTTTGTCTCTTCGTTCTACAAATCCCGCATTGTGGTCTTTGGTTGTATCAGTTTTGAATGTTTCAAATTCGCCTTCATCGTCAGCTTCCCATACCACACAGGCATTGAGATGAGTGTTCTTGGCGTCTATTCCGTACGTCAAGAGATTTTCCAGGTACGCTCGATAAGGGTAACTATCCATGCTGCTACTGACTAGTTTGTTATTCAAGTACAAGTCCACTCCGCTAAACAAGGAATGCATGAAATTGTTGACGGGAGCTACTGGTTCAGTGTCTATAGCATTTCCATCCTTATCTTGAACTTTGACTTTCAGGTACAAGTAACTGCTATTCAGATCGATGTAATCTTCGGGCTGTCCTTTAATTTTAAACTCGATGGGAGCGGAATCGGTCAATGAGGAGATGGGGTGAAATTGCACCAACTGGGATTCTTGCATCGTCATCATGGTAGGGGGCATGGCAAACAGATCCAGTTCCGACTTGGAACAAGCGCAAGATTCTCGGTGCATCATTTTTTTTCTCTGTGTCTCAATAATCGAAAACGTCTAAGTCTCGAACGGTTCTTCTTTTCTTGGCCTTTCTAGCTTGAAGTCTGGTGAAAGGGTGTTTTCTTCATCGTCTCTTTCTGCCTTGTCCTTGCTGAATGCCTGACTCGGTAGCGTGCAGGGCATTTATAGGTGTGTCTCGGCGGCCCAAAAGGTCTTTACCCGTTTGCAGCAAGACATTTTTGCCTGCCCTCATGAAAGCTTCTTTGTGGCTTTGTTTGTCGATGATGACATTTTGGAGAAATTCTTTGCCTTGTGTCAGTGCCGCGTCTTTCAAGGCGTGCAATCCGCGTGTCACCATCGGTTTCAACACTGGGGCCACCGAACGAAAGGCCGATTTCAGCATATCTCCTAAACCGTGTCCTCGCTGTCGAGCAACCCCTCGGTACACTGGATACATGACTTACGAGTCGTGAGAGAACCGTTTTCGAAAATGGAGTTTCACCGTGACTTTTCCTTTGGTGAATGGAATATGTTGTCCCAAATCTCCTCTTATAGTAATGTTGACCGTGTCCAAATACGACTTGCTGACAGGCAAATAGTGAGGATGTACAAATTCGCGGTGAACGTGGTAAGTGTTTCCACCTTCCTCGTCAGCGCTCGCGGCAGAATCCACTTTGAAAGGAATGACACGCAGTAACGGTACGGAGGTGTGTCCCACCACGTTGTACTCCACCACATCGGAATACACGAACATCAAATTCAGTCCTTGATTCAGTTCTACTGGGGTACGAAATAACTTGCTAAAAGACTCGTTGTCATAAACGATGGGTAATTCGTTTTTGTTGATTATGGTCATTCTCATGTTCATGTCTCCGCCCAACATGTCAAACAATTCTGGACAAGATAAGAAAGACATCATTTTACCCCCCTCAGGAAATTTTATCAGGAAGCGACGAGCTGTTTTGTGGTATTCCAGGCTGACGACACCTTTTTTGGCATCCTCCAAACCTTTCAGAAACACGCCATTAAACCTGGTGGCTATGGTGTTGACCAAATGTTGACCACTAAAATAATAGCCTGGGGGAATGAACAAGTGATACGTAGTGTACTTTTGATTTTGTAAACGGGTTTTCTTGTCATATTTGCCATAGGTATCCAAGTACTGTTGCACTCGCTCGTCATAAACTTCCACATCAAATTTATTTTGATTGGGAAGGACATTGAGGACTTGGGTCGGGTGAATCATTTCTACTAAAGCCACTTCCCAATGGGCTTCGTGATCTATTGGGATGGCCTGAGGTAATTTGGCCGTGTAACAGCACAAAGTGTTGTTGGGAAACACCTCCATGGAACTGTCACTGGGTAAGGTTAAGTAAAATTGGTTTTCGTGACTCATAATTCCAGAGTTCTGTGGCTCTCCGAGGGGTTAGTGGATGTCAGAGGCGTGTCTCCGCCCAAAATGGGGTTCTGGTTGTGGTTGTTGTTGTTGGAGTGGTGACTGACACTGGCACTGGACACAAGGTTCCCGTGGTTCCCGTTCGAGGAGAATTTCAGGGAGGGATTGGGAAGCAGGTAACCGATGCAACTGCTCAATAAAATGGTCCACAATTGTTTGTCTCCTTGTTGCAAACTCAAATTGGCGATGGCTGTCCCGATGACACAATACACCACGAAGATTTGGCAGAAAAAGACGATTTGCGTTTTAGGCACACGTTCTCCACACCACACCCACAAGGGTTGTTTTTGTAAATCTTGCACAGAAGAACTAGGTGAAGAAAGAGTGGTCGACGTAGCTGCGTCTGTGTGAAAGGGCATGATGGTCACTTCTTTTTATAGTCGATGACTTGCGAAGCGTCGATCCAAGAATCAAAACTGGGTGGATATCCTTTCCAACGTACTGTCACTTCTTTGACACGTCGTTTGCCCACTTTACGGGTTCTGCGTTCGAGAATGCTTTCGATGTCGTACACGTCGTCTTCTTTTTTGGTGACACGTTGTAACTCGGGCAAATAAAACGTTCCTTTGAGCACTTCTCCGTTCATGTCTTCCAATTTATAGACGGTAGGATGTCGGCCATGCACTCGTCCAGTGACGCGAAACAATTCGGTCATCCAGTTAGGTAAGTAACCTTTGTCGAAAGTGCGTTTGGTTTTGCCAATGCGCACCCAATCTCCTACGGCCAACATTCCACTTTCCTTGGGGACAGCCCTCGTCGGGGACGTACCAAACAGACGCTCAAACACCAACACTTCGTTGTCGGGAGTCACGTCTTGCGGGGCACGTCCGATGCTTCGATGGTAAGATTGGTTGTACGCTTGCACCAGGTGCGGTAAGATGTCGATGTACTTCAGAGTGTGGTGATGCGTAAAATATTTCCACATGCTTTCTTTCAAAGTGCGTTGGAAACGTTCCACGATGCTGGCTTTGGTTTCGGGATTCTCGGTGGTAAAAAAATGAATGTCACGTTTCTTTAATTCTTTTTGGAAAGCTTGGTTCAGAAATTCGGTGCCTTTGTCCGTTTGCCATCGAAGAGGGTGACGACCGCTTTGTTTCAACACCCGTTGCAGGGCTCGCACTAACTTGCTGCTGGATTTGGAAGTCAAGGGCACGACCCAGGCAAATTTGGAAAAGACGTCGATGACACAAAACAAATATTTGTAGCCACGATTGTAGCTGGCCAAATGAGAGACATCGGCTAAATCGGCTTGCCATTGATGATCGATGCCTTCCACTCGGGTGCGACTTCTGGCAAACTTGCGTCGAATGGGTTTGTGTAAAGTGTAGGTAGCTTGTTCTTGTAACCATCGTTGCACTTGAGGTAAACGGAGACTTTTCAGTCGAGTTTTGGCAGCACGATACAATTTTTGAACTCCTGCGTAACCTGCAGGATGGAAGGGATCGTAGTAAATACTGGCTAAGACTTTTTCCATTTTTTTGTGTTGGTTGGTGTGTTAATAAGGCACCCATCCTTGGAGGATGCTACTCTTTTTCTCTTGGGGTATTTTCTTGGATTGCAATGCTTTGCGTGTGCGACCGGCAATAGGTGTTCAAGAGGAGGATGTCTGAGCGGGGGATATCGGTTCTTGTTTCACTTCTGTCTTCACTTCTGTCATCACTTTCTTTTTCTCTTGTGATGAAGAAGGGGTGGCCATCATCTTTTTAATCCATCCAATTCTGGAGGTAGGTGGTGTTGTTAACTTGCATACTTTTTCTGGTGGAGTTTGAAACCCTTCTTCTTCTTCTCCTTTTTCTGTCTTGGTCACGGGTAGTGGTGGTACTGGTATTGGTACTGGTACTGGTGATGGTGCTGGACTTTTCATCAAGGTCTTAAAATCTTTCAGAGTGGGTAGAGCTGTTTCGTCTAAAGCTTTCTGGTGAAAGAGTTGCAGTCGTTGCAAGAGTTGACCGTACTTTTGCGATTTTTCTGTTTCGGACAAATCTTGGCGATCCATCAAGAACTGCAATTCGTGTTGTAACTGGGACATCTCGCTCAAATTGGGATTGGGAGGTAAATGCGGGGTGCGTTGTTCTTGCCACCGATGGTATTCCATCCATCGTTTGTAAGGCACTAAAGCCAGTTTTCGTCCTTCCATGGGGTTGTCAGGGGTCGATTCTGAGATCTTGGGACTTCCGAGGCCTTTTTATCTTGCTCCCACCAGTCCTCCCAACATGGTTCCCAAGACTCCTTTCAGTATGGGACCTAACAAGAGGGGTAAAATACCTCCACGTTGGACCAACATCTTCTTTTTTTGACGAATGGGAATTTTCTTTTGAACCATTTGGCGAAGAACGTGACAATGTTTGCCTAAGCATTGTTTCTGGTGTTTGGACAAAGGGATCGTGCCTTTCAAGACGTTCAAACAACATTCGCACACGGTATCGATGACCTCTTTGGAGGCCGATTGAATGAGTTTTTTTCGTAGGGGTGGAGAAGCTTTGGACAGGACAGATAACATGTCCCCATGTTTGACTAAACGTGGTGGCAGTCCTTTCCTTTTCTTTCCTTGGGGTTTTCTGGAGGGTGACATCTTTGAGTCTTCAGGAGCACCAAAAAACACTGATACCCTACTTGGTCACACACCTTTTTTATACTGGAACGCGTCGCCACTGATTGTCTTTACGTCGTATCAGTTTGAGGACAGGCATGACACGTCGTGCAGGGGTACGTAACGGACTAAATCGAGCCAGTTCTTGCTTGGACAAATCCAGTAAACTTTGTAACATGCCCGATCTTTCTTGAACTTTGATTTTGGGAGAAGGTACTTTGTGAGCAGCAGCCACTGCCACTAAATTGGAGGGTCCTGCCACTGGGGAAGTTCTTTTTGGGGTCATCAACGGAGAAGTTCTTGGTGTGATCAACGTCTCCAAGTACTTTTCACTTCTTGGTGTCATTAACGGAGAAGTGGATGAACGTGAGGCTGCCGGAGACGCAGTCACCGCTGTGGCAGGTCGTGGTTTGCGAGTGTAAGGTTGCGTCCTGGCCGAAGTGCCTCTCTTGCGACTAGTTTTCTTCTGTGGACGTTTCTTTTTCTGGGGACTTTTTCTCTGTTTGTTTTTCTGGGGGCTTCTTTTCTTTTTCCGGGGTGGTGTCTGGTAAGAGGAGGGTCCTGCCACTGGAGAAGTTCTCCTTGGGGACCTGGTCTTTTTCTTTTTCTTCTTGGGGCTTCGTTGGACTTTTTTCTTGGGTATAACTTTGGGGGCATTAGGATCCCATCTTAAGAGTAAGCGAATGATGACCCCTCCTAGAGTACCGCTCCCTCCAGGTGTCAAAATGATTTGTTTTTTGGTTTGAGTGTCGATGCGGGGATCGGACAGTTGGACCAAAGCGACTTTGTTTCGATCGAAAAAGCGTTTGGTTTGATGAGGAATCTGAATGATTCCTTGGAGTAATTGACGTGCCGTCACCGTAAACCATCGTAAGACTTCTTTGAGACTAGCTTCTAAGACACGGGCTCGTATTTGTGGATTTTTTTCTCGACTGATGCCATACAAGGCACGAATCAATTTGACGGGAAGATGCGACTGAAGGGACGACATGTTCAAACTGTGTGAGACAGACGAAAAAGGGTCTGAGATTTTTATAGATTTTTTACGTGGAGTGAAATTAAGTCGAGGACGGAGACGTGTACAGGACAGGCCCTCCGTCTTGGCACCAGTGGTGAAACAAGTGGGTACGAAATCGCAAATCCTCGGGGGTCGTAGGTTTCAAATCGACGAGTAAATAGGCGTGTGGAGTTTGAGTGGCATCGTCGTACGCCTGAGTCAGCCAAGGCGTTCCTAACTGTTTGGCTAAGACTTGCACTTGCGATTTATCTCGAGGGCTTTTAAACAAGACCACGTAATGCGCATTGAGACTGATGGTGTGATGGGCTTTACTTTGTTGAAACAAATTTTGAGTGATGTAAACGACACTGGCATTACGGTGATGCCCTTTGCGCGTGAACCACAGTTTAATTTCTTCTTCGTCTTCACCTAACATGTCGTCGAAAATGACCAAATGGGTTTGACGGAAGTCAGAGACGATGCCATCGTCTTCTTGAGGAATGCCTTCCACAAACACGATGGAATCGCCTTGACTTTCTCGCAAGAGGCTGTACGCCGATTGCCACTCTTTGTAACACCACACGATTCGCTGAGGTGGTCGATCGATCAAATGATGTTTATGTTCGATCAAACGTTTGACGAATTCGGTTTTGCCTGAACCGCTAGGTCCAGCAATGAGCATGTTAAAGGGATGGCGAAGATACAAAGCCTCCCAACTGGCACGATCTAAGTGTTCGTCGATGACTTTGACAGTAGAGGAAGAGGGAGCAGAGACAGCAGAGGTAGCCATAGTGTTAGGAATGTCACTTGTGACACGAAAACGAACAAGACAAGAGTTTATATACTTTTTTCAGAACACGTTTATTGAATGTTTTAAACATGAATACGAAAGACAAAAATACATAAAAGCCAAAGGCTTAAGTACAAGGATAAAAGGCACATGATAACCATTAACGTGGAATAAACACAAGTGTCTGTACAACATGTTTTGGGTAATGTTCTAACCAGTTCTATAGTAGGGGGTAAGGTCACACAAGTGTCCTCCCGAAAGGGTCTTTCAGGCCTGTCCACGACAGTCCCGTCCTGGGTGACGGGTTCTTCTGGCACCGTCACTAACACGGGTTGAAAAGTAACTTTTTTCCTTGAACAACTCTCGTGCATACTGGGCCACTTCTTGGGTCCAAGCCTCAAAATCCCATTCTTTCCAGGCACGGACATCTGTCCAATGGGGATGTAAGTCACAAGCTACACACACATCGTCATACACGTCTTGGGTAGCTAAAAGTTGACGAATCTTTTTTTCCTGTTGAGGTCGAGAAGTATCCAGATGAAAACGCAAGGCTTTGAGCAAAAGGAGTTTTTCGTGACCATTTAAGGCCATTGAGGTGGTAAGTACTGATCGTAAAGAGTCCACAAAGAATCGGCTGGTAAACGAAATCCCAGAAAACAAGTCACTAAGACACACACCACTTGTCGACCCAAATTGAATGGATACAGTTCTTGTAATAATCGATGGTAATGATCCACGGTTTGAATATGGTCATTGAGTTCCTTCCACGGAATCTGTTCAATCACTTGTGACATAAGCCGTGGCATGGATTCCTGTTTTTGTACTCTCTTTGTTTCAGAAGCAATACACGTACATTCTACCCAGACATCTTCGTTCTCCAGAAGGAAATCTAGAATACTGTAACCTACAGTTCAAACTTCGATTAGCAGTTTTCTCTTCCACTAAGTAGATTCCATGTAACATATGTTGGTAATCCTTTAACTCGTCTTCCTCAATGCGTTGCTTTAGGTGAATCTCGAAGTAACCAAAATGATGAACATTTCGTTCATTCACTAACTCACTAACAAGGTCTGACCACTGAAACAATTTCTTACGAATCAGTTCTCTTATACCATTCAGGTACCAGTGGTTAAAGATCTGGTGACGTAACGGATGCAATTGTTCTTTACGTTTGACTTGTATTTTCACCAGCTCTCGGTAAATCCTTTCTCTCAACTCCTCAGGCAAGCCCAAAATGTTCTCTTCTAAAGTATCCATAAGTATATACACTGTTTTTGGAATCCTTGGGTGGTGGCCAATAGCCTCGTTTACCTTTGTGCCTGATGTAATATCCACTCATAATCAGTCTTCTTATACTTTGGAACAGAGCATAATTTAAAAACGGTTGAATAACTTTGCGTTTGCGTTTCACTTGTATTTTGATCAGTTCTCGGTAAATGCGTTCTCTCAACTCCACAGGCAAAGCACGAATGTTCTCTAGCAAAGTATCCATGAATAGGTCATACTAAATCCTCTTTGGTCTGACACAAGAAATGTACTCTTTGCACAAACATGGTTTTACTTGAGTGTCGAATTTAAATCGTTTAGTCACTAATCTACACATTACAATTCGTTCAGAAGTTTCCTCTTTCACTAAGTTGACATTTTACTCAAGATGTTGGTAATTCGTTAACTCTTCCTCTGGAATTCGATGCAGTAAGTTTACAATGATGTAGTAGATAGAATCGTCCATAACAAACCAATCCTTTTTAAAACTAGGGGATCGTTGATCAATGTCTGTCCAATGGAACACTTTCAATTGAATCAATCCTTGTATAGCCTTCAGGTACCAGTGGTTCAAACACCGGTGACGTAACGGATGCAATTGTTCTTTACGTTTCACTTGTATTTTGACCAGCTTTCGGTAAATGCGTTCTCTCAACTCCACAGGCAAAGCACGAATGTTCTCTTGTAAAGCATCCATGAACAGATTATGGTAAGTTACTTCAATGTCTCGGTCCCACTAAGGGTAAGTAATGACAATTCGGTGACCATCGAGCATGTTCTACGTAGGCCGAATCTTGCGGTTCCCAGTGGTGAAGTGACACACCGCAACTGAAGCACTTGACTTTATCTCCTTCGCCCAAGTAGAAAAATCCGGCTCTGGCTAATACTTCGGGGGTCGGTCCTCCCAGATACTTAGGCCATTTTCCTTTGAACGATTGAAGACGATTTTCAAAGTCGCAGTATTCCGACAAACGCACAGGGAACGAATATTCGTCTTTCACAGGTTCGTTTCGATGAGGGTTGAGTGACATGGGCAGGAGTTTGCTCAGGGCTGGATGACATCCGTAGTGGGGTAGACGTGAAGGTGAACATTCCCCTTTAAAACGAAACCCAGTAAAATGTCCAAGAGGACGAGCGGCATCACTTTCGCATCCCTCAAGTTTGACACGCACAGCATCACTTTCCATGATAGGGGTCGTAAGAACAAAGTTCCCATGATGCTTTACGGCATCGCTAAGGTCACAACGTACAGCATCGTACCCATCGCAAGGCTCACAATCGCATTCCACTTCAGAAGCCTCACACTTGAATTGTGCCTTTCTAAACAACTTGTTTTGTGTTTCTCTGAAAGTATTCATCTTGTTCGCTTGGTCTTGGTAGTCACAATGAACTATCGGTCTTGCCTAGGGTTCCTTTTTATATACAGACCAATACCGACGTGTCCATACGGTAAGGTGAAATGATTGGGAAGTCGAACTCGCTTCTGGTACACGATTTGATAGACTTTTTCCAAGGGCCGACTGACGATGTGGTGAGTGGGTAAACGTACAATCTTGTTCGGTTGATAGGTGGTCACTTTAAAGTTTCCATCCTCTCCCCATTGCAAGGCTTCTTTCAATACCCCAAAGTTGACCACTCGACTGGTACGATAATTCAGAGTCAGTCCTTTCACTTTGCACGTCGTGTGCACTTCTCCTTGTTTGTCCCGGTATTCGTAGCCGTAATTTTTGGGGCCGCCACTGACGAAACTTATAATCTTGTCGTCAGTATGTTCGTCTGTCCAGGCTCCTAAACGGTCTCCTTCGATGTCAGGGTGCTGTTGACTCGGGTGATGGATGTAAATGCAACTGTCCGTGTCAAAGTACAGGACGCGTTCTCCTAAAAGTTCTAAAGCTTCGTACAATTTTAAGCGAGCATGAGCTGTCACGTAAGCCGCAATGATGACTTTTCCAAAAGGGTCGTCTTGTACAAAGTCCAGATCTTCTTCGTAATTGACCAAGATCAAATCCTCTCGAACGACGTCCACGTGTTTCATGTATTTGGTTTTGTCGTGAATCATCTGGAAGTAGCGGGAAGGTTCTGTCAAATATTGCGTCTTGGGTAAACACGGTCGTTGTGCCATTTTACCCCACAAGCAATTTAACATCACTTTGGCAAACGATCGCCTGCCTTCGTTTTTCTCGATGTGGTCTAAAGAGATGCCTTCTTGTTCATAGTATTTCTCTTTGAATTGTATTTGGTCTTCGTGAGTGTGACACCAGGACGGATAGCCGTGGGACTCTTGCTTCAGTTTCAAAAAGGCATCCACGTAGTCGGCGAAAATGCCTTTCTGACTGGGGTCACCCTTGTGGTATTGTTGTGTCTTGGGAAAGTGGCAAATTTCGTACACTTCTAACAGTTGGTATCCCATGTCCAGAGCTTTGAACAATTCTACGCTGACCCAGGTTCCCGTCAAGGCACGTTCTTCCTGGGTGTGATGGCAAGGTTGGTCCTGGTTGCACGTTTCGGCACAAGTACGGCACAATGGAAACATCAGTTTGCCTTGACAATGGTGAGGTAAGACGGGATGGTATAGGTTCGTGGGAGGCAAAACTTTACACTTGATCAATCCTTCGTATTGTCGAATGTTTTTCAGGTCAATGTGTTCCGTCAGCAATTGTGGGTGCCCTACAGGAAAGCGACAATATTTGCACACGTAGGGATACAGCGAACACACGTCCAAGTATTTGATTTCTTCTCCTTTCTCTTCGTCGGCTTGGTACAGCAAACAGGTGGCATTGGTCCTTCCTCTGTACAAACTATCCCTCGGGTTCAGCGGGTCCATGAACTGGCAACTTTCCACGAGGCGTTTAAACTCGGGATCGGTTTTCATACGGTGATCGTACTCGTGTTCCCACATTTCCACCACTTGGTATCCTTGCTGTTCTAACTTTAGGCGTCGCTGACAAGTGTCCTGGTACAAGTCTTCCATGGTTCGTTGTAAAAACTGATTTTTAGTGCCGCGGTCAGGGTTGCAGACTTGGCATCCGTGAAATAAGCAACCGTTAAACTCGTACACGATCTTGGGGTTTTCTAAGTCCCAGCCTTCTACCGAATACGTTCCGATGGTCTTTTCGCCTCCTCCGTTGCGGGCATGCTGAATCCACTTGTCTTCCTTGTCGCACAAGTAATGTAACCAACGTAGGGCTTTGACCGAGTATTGACGTTTGACAAAGTGGGTCGTTTGAGGGCTGATGACAGCCACGGTGTTTTCAGGCATGAATCGTTGTCGATACACTAAGGAACACGCTTTGGTAATGGTGCAAGCTTCTTTCAAAGGATCGACCCCTCCGTGTTCCATGAACAGTTCTCGAAATTTTCCACAGCAACGTCGTAAAATGTCCACGTCGGAACGACAATACTTTAGCATTTCTTCCTGAAAGTCGAAAGGGTCCGAGGCGTGAGCCTGGTACCAAGCGTAGAAAGCTTCTTGTTGTTCGGTACGCATGTTGTCGGGGTCGTAATAGTGAGCCTCAGGTAAATGGGGTAGAACGGCGTGTTGATTGGCTTCCGTATTGAAAAAGTGTGGAAAGTACCCTTTAGCCATTTCTGTCATTCCAAACGTTTTAGGCATTCGACTCAAAGGCATGGCCAAGTAACTCATAGAATCTTTAAACTGTACTTGTCCCACTTGCATGAAAATGATTTTGGCTCCGTTCAAAGTCACTTTAGGACGCTCGGTGCCTTGTTCCGTATAGTACCTCAAAAGAAACTGTCCATCGCATCCGGAGAAATTGTGAGCCATCACCGTGGCATGGCGATGTCAATCTCCGTAACGTTCGATGTCCTCTTGGCTCCACGTCTTGTCGACGGGGTCTAAAACCCATTGGGCAAAATCGGCTAACGTGTTCGGTCCCCGAAAGATTTTTTCACGCCCTCCAGGAATCTTGCTGCAGTGAGGGCAATGACTGAAGATAGGTTCTTGAATGCACTTTTCGCACACTCGATGAGCCACGCAGAAATTAGGAATGTGAATGCCGGTCTCTTGCATGCATTCGAAATCGAAAAAGATGAAATTGCCTTTCTTCTTGTGACCGTCCTCTTTCTCTGGTGGGGGTTGGTATTTTTGCACGTAGCATTGGTGTTCCAAGTCCACGATGTGATGACAAATGCGACATTTTTTTTCCTGAACATACGTGTGCCTTGGTACTATTGGTACGTATGCCTTGTCCACACGTAGGGCACAATCTCAGGAGTTGACAAGCACATTTCTGCTGTGAACCTTGCGTCTTCAGATGTTGTTGGTAACAGGCAGGGCTGACAAACGTGCGCAGACAAGCTGAACAAGGAACTGGTCCTTCGCTCAGACAGGGTGGAGAGGCCAAACATCCTCGGCATTTCGATCCACAATGTTTGTGTTGCTCTCGATTATTAAAACCATAATCACATTTCTCACAGTAATAACTGTATCCCAGGAATGCAGTGATACTGGTAATGGTATCGAAATGGTCATCGTGATAATAAACATGAATGTATTTTCCGTCCTTAAAATCTTGGCCTCGAAACAACAGAGGCCCGCGCATTTCTTGAGGGTGCACTTTCAAGGTGTATCGTGGAGCTAAGGCATCTTGCAATTTTTGCATCTCAGGAATGCCACATGGTGTGTCTTTGGACAGTCCGTCTTGTTGTAACAGGAGTTCTGCTTCGTTTCGTTGTTTGGCTCGGTTCGATTTTCGAATGTTCTCCCAGGTTCTTTTTCATTCTACCGTGTCGTTCTTGTTGGCATAGGTTCGTCCCACCACGATGGCACGGGCTAAACACATCTGGTCTTGAGGGTTGTTAATTCGGACGAGACTTGTTTTGGTGTTGCGAAGTTCGTCCACCAATAACATCTTTTTGCGTCCAGTCCCTTGAGGAGGAGAGACGTGGGTCATGTCCAGTGTGGCTTTACCATCGGTGATGTCAAACTGATCATTAGATTGTTGTACGTGTTGAATCTTGTCCATGACTTTGGAAGCAGTCAATTCTGCAGGGGTGCTAAACTCAATCCAAACAGGGGGATTTCAAACCGTCGTGTTGTATGGAAAGTCTCAAGCGATCGTCTTCTTTGGGTTGACATTGTCGCTTGAGTGCGGTGAGCAAAGAATCCCACACCCCAGTGATAAACACTTCTGCTTTCTCTAACGGCACTTCAGCCTTGAAATCTTTAAACTTCACCGTGTATTTGTAAGCCGTGGTTCTAAATTTTCTAGAGGAGCGCTTTTCCGTCTCTCGAATGGAATAGTATTTTTCAGGGTTGACTAAGGGTGGTGAACTTGGTTTAGAGGGTTCGGATTCTGGTTCACTCATGTCCTCTTCAAAATCACTGGCATGAATTTGTGCCAAGATTTCAGCCCTGGTACGAGGCGATAGATCACGTTTCTGCCTCTTACTTTCTTCTTCTTTCTTCTCGAATGAATAGGATCGTTTCATCTTGAGTGCAAAACGTCAAATGACTCAAGTTTAAACACCATAGACTAATTTATAGTCATGGCAGACCAGCGTATATAAAAGGGTGTGTGTCTTGTCCTTTCACTATTCATTTCTTTCTCAAGCCGAGCACAACGATGGAAGAGACTAACCAAATCGAACGTTTCGTCAGAGCTTTGCGAGGGGTCATTAGAAAATTCTCTTCAGACCAGCCGACGGACTACTCTCCTTCCTTTCGAGATAAAAGTCAAGATACTTGATATATCTGTCAGAAGAAAGGGCGTTGGTCTTCAGAGTGTCCAGACCGTCAAAAAAGAAAAAAAACAGGGGCTAAAAAAGACAAAAGTAAAGATACCTGTTATTATTGTCAAGAAAAAGGACATTGGTCTCCAGATTGCCCAAAAAAGAAACAAGAGGAATCAGAAGAAAAGAGGAATTCTTCAGAAGAAAAGAGTGATTCTTCAGAGGAAGAGAGGGATTCTTCTGAGGAAGAAAGAAGACAGGGGAAGAAAAACAAACAGGAGAAGAAAAGAAGAAGGGAAGAAAGCGAGGAAGAAGAGGAAAAGAGTGTGACGGTGAAGAAATTCAAAAAACAGAGAGACTAAACAAGGAGAAAGAAGAAGTCAATGAACTTTTAATTAAAGTGTTCTATTGTGAATTGTGAATTGGATTGTAACAATGGAGAAAAGAATAAATTAATTATACAAGGTAAGTGTCTTTGAGTTTTGATTTTAAAATAAGAAGCTACACTCACGCACTCATACACAGACACGTACTATAAGGGTAAAATGGGTGGGGGTTTTTTGAGTTATTGGCAAATTGAAAGGCTATCTCTTTTCGAGAAATGTGGGTGGCCCTGAAAAGGGCCTTTTATTGGTGTAGGGGTGAGTTTATCCAATCAACTTTAACTGCCTTAAGCCTTTGCCACGGCCAAGGCCTACTTCTGGACTGCGTAATGTTGATTATGATTGGGTTGAAATCACTAAGGGTGGTACGGTAGGCTTAGTCACAGGGTTGACGTGTTTAGCTCGGGAAGGTCGTATTCTCTTCGGTCGTAATAAAGAAGTCTGATACATTTGTTTCAGACTTCTTAACTCCGCTAAAATGTCCAACAGTACCGTGACCGTTTGATTTTCACCCTCTTGTTTCTTTGCTGCTACTTCTTCTTGCTGTTGTTGCTGTTGTTTTTTTTCTTACCTCTTCTTCTTGCTGCTGTTGCTGTAGGAGAAAAGCTTGTTCCGCTTCCTTTTGTCGTTGTATAAATTTCTCCAATTCTTCTTTCTGTCTCTGTCTAAAATTCTCCACTTGCGGTAATGAAGAAGGTAACGAAGGTTCCGGAACAAATTCTTGCGAGGTAAGAAAATCCACAAAATCCCAATTCACCTCTTCTGAAAGTAAGTCCGGGTTCCCTTGGGCAGTCTCCCCTGCTGATGCACCCCAATGGATCGTTTTCTGAGTTTCCGTCATGTTGAATCACTGTCACATAGATTGACTGCACACAGGCGCTAGCGAATCTATATAGACCACGTGACGTCACAGACTGCTCTCTTCGGATTGGATGCGGGCTGACTGAATTTTGTAACGCGTGTTGGGATTGGTGAATGAACTCAATTCGTTTCAATCCTTCCTCTACCTATAAATAAGCGCAGTTCACTGCATTGATTCACCTGTTCTCGTCGCTTCAAGATGTGGACCACAGTCGAATCATCCACCCTTGTGTCTTCCATGATGTTTAGGACGGACATACTCATGTATGTCCGGTCCAAGTGGACCATTGTCGACAAGTCAGACACCAGTCTGTGGATACGAAGAGTGTACGTAGAAAGACAAGGTTGCCTCAAGAGGACACTGATTTATGGCCCTCGAGTAAGACGCAGCTTGAGGACAAGAAGATGCCGCAGATGCCCTTTATGTTAATGGATACATTAACATAAACCCAAAAGGCCCTTTTCAGGGCCACCCATATTTCTCGAAAAGAGAATGACTTTCCATTGCCTACCCCTTTTTTAAATTTAAAAAAAGTTTTATTTTAAACATTTTTTTAAAAAAAAAATCCCATATTCAATTCCCCTTGTCCCTAGACAGACACAAACTCTATTGACCATGTTCAATTTCCCTTGTCCCTAGACAGACCCAAACTCTATTCCCATGTAATGCTAATTCCCCTTGTCCCTAGAGTTGCCCACGATTTTTCTCCATGTTAAATTTACATAGTCCCCAGATTTGCCCAGGGGTGTCTGTAATGGTAATTCCCATTGTCCCTAGCGTGCCCCCATTCACTACTCACAGCAACCTCAACTACTCATGATACATGTGGGCAATTAAATAAAATCAAACCAAATAAAAAGACAATGATCAGTAAAATTCTACCCTGCATAACTCTCGTGTAATATCAGTAGAGTTGTTTCTCTTGTTTATATTTCCTGACGTAAAGACTCCAAGACTATCCCAAAATACGCTCATCCGCCCAGGATACATGTATACAATCACAATAACTTAATTAAATGTTCAGTTTTGGGTGCATTCTCTCTCTCTCTGATCATAATTAATTCACTAAACAATTTTTATATTGCAAAGACCAGCACGCTTAATAAGTCGGAATCATGCATCACTACGTTCATATTTCAAAAATTCTTTTAAAGTTTTTTCTTTAGTCTTTAATTTGACAAAGAGCAGCTGAATAATTAGAACCTAAGGGTGTTATATTTATATTTTTAACATTATATAGCCAATTTATTATTTTTAATTGGTTTGATAATGGTAAGAATTACAATAAATAAAAGTAAAATCTCCTGTAACATTATGTCTTTTGTCGCTGATTATTTCCACTTTTAGAGACAAAAGTAGTAGTAATAATAATAATAATAATAATAATGAGGACTTTGTATAGCGCCTAATCTTTAGAAGCTCTAAGCGCTTTACAACATTAGACAACACCTGTAAAATAAAAAAAAACATATAATGATATGATTACAAAAACAAACTCCAGGAAATTAGAAAACATAAAAAAACATGCTGAGAATATTTAGGGTAGGAAACATTATCAGGTCTTTAAGTTTGTTCTTGCAGTCGAAATAAGTGCGTTTTGAGAGCACTCTTGAATGGGATCACTGTGTTTTTGTGTCTAAGTTCAGTGGGCAATTCATTCCACGTTGCTGGGCCTTGGTATACAAAAGAACGCTGTCCATATGACTTAGTTTTCATTTCATAGTGGGAATAATGAGTATACGACTGTCAGAAGAGGAGCGTAAGTATCTTGTTGGTGTGTACACATGGGTGAGGTCGGATAGGTATGATGGACTAGAGTCTGACAGTGAAATGTAGCACAGAGAACAAATTTTGTGTTTGATTCTGGATCGAATGGATAGCCAGTGTAGGGTACAGAGCAGCAGGGAGGTGTGCTCTGATCGTGGTACTCTAAGTATGATCCGATCAGCTGTGTTTTGAACTTTTTGAAGTTTCTGGAGCAGATATTGAGATGAACAAGACACAACTGAGTTACAATAGTCCAGTCTTGAAAGTAATAATGAACACACAAGTGTTTTAGTGGCATCAACTGAAAGATATTTGCGAATGGAGCTGATGCGTCTCAGCTCAAGATATGCAGCATTGCGTATGTTCATGACATGTTGGTGCGATGTGAGAGTACTGTCCAGAGTGACACCTAGGTCTCGTACTGATTGTGTGAATTTAATGTTGGTGTTGATGATATTAATTGTTTGAGGTAAAGGATGTGAATGAGAAAGTCTTTGTGTTGTGATCAGAATGGCCTCAGTTTTATCATCATTCATCTGCAGCTTGTTACATGTCATCCATGATTTCACATCAGAAATGCACCTCTCTACACCCTGGATGGTAGCATCAACTTCATTTGGGTGGCCAGATCTGTATATTTGGGTGTCATCAGCGTACAATTGGTGACACACTGGATGATGATGATCTATGACACTTGAGAGCGACTGAGGATAGAATGAAGAGAACAGGACCAAGAACAGACCCCTGTGGAACACCACAACATAGATCAACTGGGCTGGAGTATATTCCATTGGCAGATACAATTTGTTTCCTGTTGACCATGTAGGACTTGAACCACAGTAAGGCTGTATCATGAATGCCAAATACATGCTGGAGACGGTGAAGTAATATATCATGGTCTGTTGTGTCAAATGCTGCAGACAAATCAAGGAGGGTGAGGACTGTAATCTTTCCGCTATCGAACGCAGAGAGAATGTCATTAACTACTTTTAGAAGAGCACTTTTAGTACTGTGGCAAGGGCGATATGCAGATTGTACATTGCTAAAAAGACTATTTGAATTCAGATGAGATACAAGCTGGGATAGAACAACCTTTTCTAAGATTTTTTATATGAATGGAAGATTATAAACTGGGCGGTAGTTCTTTAAATTGTTATGATCTAGGACTTTACAATGTCAGTTTTGTAAAATGATGGGAATTTCCCGGATGAGAGAGAGGTATTAATAACATCAGTTAGTGAAGGCAATACTGGATCTAAGCACTCAAGCAGCAGTGATGTTGGAATTGGATCAAGTTCACATGACTTTGGTGCACTCTTCGTCAGGATTGTACGTACGAAATCCATAGAGACAGGTTCAGATGTTGCTAATACTTGCCTCTGAAATTCTGTATCCCAACTGTATGGTGACGACGAGTCAATTGAAATTGTGGTGTCAAGCTTATCTCTAATGGTTTGTAATTTGTCACGGAAGAAATTTGCAAACATGTTCGGAAGGTCGACTGGAAAGAAAGTAGTTGGAAGTGGTGTTGATTTGTTCCTTGACATTAGCTTGTTAGTAATCTCGAAGAGCTCTTTGCAGCTATAACTTGCCATGATCTTAGTAGTGTAGTGGGCTGATTTCGCTGCATTGACTATATTTGTGACATTCTTCTTAGCGGCTTCATAGATTTGCTTATGAATAATGGGTCTAGTAAAGGGTGCAAACCAGTTTTAAGGCTAGGGTTGAGGGGTACATAAAAAAATACATTCAAAGGTTCTGTACATTAACAACGCAAATTAAGTATTGGAAAACATTTGTGCGCTAAATCTAATACTTCTAATTGCGAGTAAATATTTTTTATCATGATACGAACATGATTTTCCACAATATGTTCCAAAGTGAAGATTGTGATAATTTCAATAAGAAAACCTTTAGAAATGCTTAATTTTATGTTAATGTCATTTCACCTATATAACAAAAATCATGTGATATTGATGTTGCTCTGAAACATTATTTTCGTCGGAACTTATGTGCAATAAGATCACAGGAAAAGATGTCTCTGAGGTGCGTCAAAATGGGTGACGTACAATACGATCATTAGAACGAGGGGTCGTCTGATGAAATCTCGTTAAGAGGAGCAAGAGGGAATATATCATTGTCATTTCTGATCCTTACTTTGCTAAAAAAAAAAAAAAAAAAAAAAAAAGGTTTCCAAAGTAATGAGAGATATCACTAAGAAGTAGATTTCTTAAACAGTGAAAGTAAATACTTAAGTGCATCAAAACTGGGGTTGAAGAAGATGGACTGCAGTGTATGCGTTTTTGCAAGTGTTTGCAGTCACTTTCTCCACACAGAGCATGTAAAGGTTCAAGACCTGTTTAGCAATGAATGTATTTTCTTGACTAATTTTAAGGGAAAAAAGAGTGATATGTAAATGCTATTAAAAATATATCCAACTGTGATTGTCAGTTGACAATGGATAACGTTCTCAACCAATCTTGTATCTTGGATAATGATAAAGTTAGAATCTGGAACATAAAAGTCTAAATAGATACGTATTCTGAAGGGTTTTCAGCAATGACAATTTCACATTTAATATTTTCATATTTTCTGCAAAACCCATTTTTCTGTTAAGCCACAATAAATTCGATCTTCGACCATACTTTTAATAGACTTCAAAAACAATTTTTCTTTTTTTTCTGTCACATTTAACTCTACCATTTTGACGTTTTATCTACAAAATCAATAAGTTTATTTCTTACCCAACAAGTAAGTCATCTTTAAACTTAAGTGACAGTACAAAGTCATGTGAGTTTTTTGTGCAGAAATACTTTTTTCTATGTCTATATCTCTATACTTGTTTTTATTTTTCCATAAAGTCACTCTTTTTTTTCAGTCAGTCCCTGATGTTCCGCCTAATTCATGTCAACCCCTTGCAACAGTGTTGCCAATGTCCAGTACCGTGACGTCAACCTACCTGTTCCATTCCTGTTAAACCCAACTTTCCCTTGTCTGTGTACAGGCCCAATATTCCCATGTTAAATTCCCATTGGCCGTATACGTGCCTAGGGGGTCCGTAAAAATCTTGTCCGTATACGTGCCCAATGGGTGTGTGTGTCTGTAATGTATTTTCCCACTGTCCGTATACAGCCCCCTTCACTACTAAGACATCCCTGCACCATCCCAAGGTCGTCTATAGCCTCTTGCACAAAACTAAGTGGCAGAGTGGTCTAAGGTGTTTGTCTTCACAGATCATTCTCACATCTTACATCTGTCTGTTTGGAGTCGTAGCATGGCTTGGCCAATGTGGGTTTGTGATAAAGTTTGCCAGTGGCTTCCCATGGATTGGTGGTTCTTTTTGCGGGGTTTCTCAGGTTCTTCTTCCACCAGATAAACTGGCCGCCATGTATCGTGCATCCTGTACTGCAAATGGTGTTAAACCCACAAAAACGAAATTAATTTTATAAAGTTTACTTGTTTGCAATAATTATTTAGATTTCATAGACAAAGACAAAAACAAAATCAAATTTCGACAATAAAATTGTCACACTGAATATGCTATCAGTTAACATATTGAAATGTGGCTGCTCCCTACAATGACTTTTATTGGCTTTTGTCTTTGGGCTAGTGCAGGCTATCATACTAAGACAAAGCTTTCAGGGATACATTTTCATTTTATAAACATTTATATTGATTTGCTTAATTTGTGCATGTAAAGATTTATTGATTTATTGCCTATATACCTGCTTATAAGTCGAGTCTAACTGCAAACTGTATCGACCCATATCTGCCGCCGCATAATGCGCTGGCAAATCTGGATCTGTGCAGTTTGTTAGTAGTAATCAATAAAACAAACAACATAGACCGTAATCTGCAGGCGCATTATGCAAAGGCAGATCATGAACTTTGTTCTTTGCAGTTTGATTCGACTTGTGAGGGAGTATATACGGTAGTTCAAATTAAAAGATGTGAATCTTTTTATTTTTCACTGAACCACTTTCAGCAGACCATTACCAAGCAATATATACAAATACTAATTTTAATATAACTACTACTACTACTGCTGCTGCTGCTGCTACTACTACTACTAATAATAATAATAATAATAAGAAGAAGAAGAAGAAGAAGAAGAAAAGAATAGACTGACTAGTGAAATGGGATTGGTAATATACTTGAATGATACAGAGGAGAGAAATCTTCAAATATTGATAATTTCAGTTTTACACAGCTGATTCAATGAACTACCGTATATACTCACCTAAAGGTTGAGTCACGCTGCAAACAACAAAGATCCTGATCTGCTGTTGCATAACGCACCTGCAGATTAGTGTGAATGCTCTCTGCTCTACTGATTACTCCTAACAAACTGCACAGATCCAGATCTGCCGGGGCGCATGTTTCAGACATAATTTGATAGGCTGAGTCTTGGCATGAACAACTTTCACATTGATATCAAAGATGACAATGCAATATCCAGTACAACAGAATTTACTCAAATTAGAACAACATTTAAACAACAGTCATCAAATTTCAACCTATTTCATCAAAATTACCCTGACCTGGGAGTTTTTCAGCCCAGGTTACACTTGAATTTGCCTTGTTAATACTACATTCTTGCCTTTTAGAATAATTTTTTTCTTCATTTTCCACACATGATTGGCAGAATGCCCACGTCTGACTCTTGCTAAAAGTTCAAAAGGGGGGTGGGGATAGGTGTTCAAATGTATGCAGGAAACAACGCTTGTATTTTAGACAACAATTTTACATGTTCAAACATTTAAATTAGGTTTTATTATCTATAGAAAAAATGAACGTAAGGAACTGGCAAGCTCATTTTACATCATTAATTGTCAGAGGTATTTTTGGCCTGGCTTGCATTTTAATAAATCACACCACCGGTTACCTTATGGCCTCGTTTATCAAATATCAGTAGACTGACTAGATGGTGATCATATATATCACAAGGATTGGAGTCTAACATAAACTCTATGTTAAACCCTGAGGTTTATTGAAACAATAATACAGTCTCAGTTATCGGAATTTGATTGCATGTTGAATCTCAGGGATTATTGACAATATATGCACAATGCAGCCTCACCTATCTGAGCTTCACCGCATGATAAACCCATGGGATTATAAAAACAATCATTATCTGAACTTTACTGCATGCTAAACTCTGGAAATAATTACACGGATGTGTACAATACAGATATCTCAGTTATCAGAACCGGACTGCATTCTAAATCCATGGGATAATTAAAATGGACACAGAACAGTCTCGGTTATCTAAACTTGACCTGAGGATTATTTAAAAGATGGCATCACTGTGTGCTACCGATTTATTTCAAAACAGCCTAAATTATCCAATATTTGGTTATCTCCCCTCCCCCGCCTCAAGTGACCTCTGCCCCATAAAAAATTGTCCCTTTTGACATAAGACAAAGAATGGTCAATGAGTTTGTGTATATCTTAAACATTTCATTATATACATTAGATAATTATATTTTGTATTTGACCTTGTGGAAAATCAAGTTCATGTTGTTTTGTTGACACTCCATGGCCCCATCCCAGCATATATGGCTGGTTAGAGTCCTCGAAGTGCCTGACTAGAGACACTGAGGGTGTTTCTATTGTAAACAAAGTATACATAGTTAAATAATTCCCAGTGATTGTGGTTTAAATATTAGGATCATCCCCAATAGAAGTCAATATAAATTTAGGGCCTGGGTCATGGTTATTAAAATTCCCTTGTAAAAAATACATAGCCTACGTGCTTTTTGCCACATCCCTATTATAATTTTAGTAACAGAATTATCTAAAATGGAAGCTTCCATTAAGTAATAGTTGTTGTTTATTTTAAAACAGAAAATGCTATTTGTGACCTAGTTCAAACAGAACACTTTATAAACTTGTTTGCCTGAGAAATTACTAATTCATGTTGTAAGATCTTGAAGCAGAATCAGTCTTATTGTTGTGTTCAGCATTTTGATTTGGGCGGGATTGTTTATTCAAATAGTATTTTATTTTTTTATAATAAAAAACTGCTCAAAAATATTCTTGGACAGAAACGTTAATTTGGAATTATTGTGGATTCAAACAAGGGTATCTTGGATTATATTATTGTGATTCATCAAAAGGCACATCATCATACTTCACGCCATTAGTATATTAGCACATTTAAGACTACAGGCACATCAAAACCTTCAGCGTTGGATCTTGTTTGAAATGCAACTGGAATATAACTAAAACTTTGTTCATTAGGACTGGTGATAAAAAAATTGGAATATGGGATTGAATTCATGCTACTGTAGTTCTTTTTAAATTTTCAGCTTGAATTCTAGGGAAATAAATTATTTTTTGAATTTTACAGAAACTTGATGGGTTTCACTCTTTTGCATTACTTAGTTTAAGACCATAGAGCCATAATAGACAATCATATTTGTATGATAGAATACATAGTGGTTTGAATTAATAGCACAACATTATTTTCGTATTAGAGAATACAGTGGTTTCAATGAACAATACAGCAGTAGTTTCATGTTAGAGAATACAATGGTTTGAATGAGCAACACAACAGTAGTTTCATGTTAGAGAATACAGTAGTTTGAATGAACAATAAAACATTTTATTTCATGTTAGAGAACACAGCAGTTTGAATGAACAACACAACATTGTTTTCATGTTAGAGAATACAGTAGTTTGAATGAACAACACACCATTATTTTCATGTCAGAGAATACAATGGTTTGAATGAACAACAAAACATTATTTTCATGCTAGAGAATACAGTGATTTGAATGAACAATAAAACATTATTTTCATGCTAGAGAATACAGTAGTTTGAATTAACAACACAACATTATTTTCATGTTAGAGAATACAGTGATTTGAATGAACAACACAACAATATTTTCATGCTAGAGAATACAGTAGTTTGAATGAACAATAAAACATTATTTTCATGCTAGAGAATACAATGGTTTGAATGAACAACACAACATTATTTTCATGTTAGAGAATACAGTGATTTGAAAGAACAACACAACATTATTTTCATGCTAGAGAATACAATGGTTTGAATGAACAACACAAATTATTTTCATGTCAGAGAATACAGTGATTTGAATGAACAACACAACATTATTTTCATGCTAGAGAATACAATGGTTTGAATGAACAATACAACATTATTTTCATGCTAGAGAATACAATGGTTTGAATGAACAACACAACATTATTTTCATGTTAGAGAATACAATGGTTTGAATGAACAAACAACATTATTTTCATGTTAGAGAATACAGTAGTTTGAATTAACAACACAACATTATTTTCATGTTAGAGAATACCGTGGCTTGAATGAACAACACAACAATATTTTCATGTTAGAGAATACAGTGATTTGAATGAACAACACAACAATATTTTCATGTTAGAGAAAGCAGTGGTTTGAATGAACAACACAACAATATTTTCATGTTAGAGAATACAGTGATTTGAATGAACAACACAACATTATTTTCATGTTAGAGAATACAGTGATTTGAATGAACAACACAACATTATTTTCATGTTAGAGAATACAGTAGTTTGAATGAACAACACAACATTATTTTCATGTTAGAGAATACAGTGATTTGAATGAACAACACAACATTATTTTCATGCTAGAGAATACAGTGGTTTGAATGAACAACACAACATTATTTTCATGTTAGAGAATACAGTGATTTGAATGAACAACACAACATTATTTTCATACTAGAGAATACAATGGTTTGAATGAACAACACAACATTATTTTGATGCTAGAGAATACAATGGTTTGAATGAACAACACAACATTATTTTCATGTTAGAGAATACAATGGTTTTAATGAACAACACAACATTATTTTCATGTTAGAGAATACAGTAGTTTGAATGAACAACACAACATTATTTTCATGCTAGAGAATACAATGGTTTGAATGAACAACACAACATTATTTTCATGTTAGAGAATACAGTGATTTGAATGAACAACACAACATTATTTTCATGCTAGAGAATACAATGGTTTGAATGAACAATACAAAATTATTTTCATGTTAGAGAATACAGTAGTTTGAATGAACAATACAACATTATTTTCATGCTAGAGAATACAATGGTTTGAATGAACAACACAACATTATTTTCATGTTAGAGAATACAGTAGTTTGAATTAACAACACAACATTATTTTCATGTTAGAGAATACAGTGATTTGAATGAACAACACAACATTATTTTCATGTTAGAGAGTACAGTAGTTTGAATGAACAACACAACATTATTTTCATGTTAGAGAATACAATGGTTTGAATGAACAACACAACATTATTTTCATGTTAGAGAATACAGTGATTTGAATGAACAACACAACATTATTTTCATGCTAGAGAATACAATGGTTTGAATGAACAACACAACATTATTTTCATGTTAGAGAATACAGTGATTTGAATGAACAACACAACATTATTTTCATGTTAGAGAATACAGTGATTTGAATGTACAACACAACAATATTTTCATGTTAGAGAATACAGTGATTTGAATGAACAACACAACATTATTTTCATGTTAGAGAGTACAGTAGTTTGAATGAACAACACAACATTATTTTCATGTTAGAGAATACAGTGATTTGAATGAACAACACAACATTATTTTCATGTTAGAGAATACAGTAGTTTGAATGAACAACACAACATTATTTTCATGTTAGAGAATACAGTGATTTGAATGAACAACACAACATTATTTTCATGCTAGAGAATACAATGGTTTGAATGAACAACACAACATTATTTTCATGTTAGAGAATACAGTGATTTGAATGAACAAAACAACATTATTTTCATGCTAGAGAATACAGTGGTTTGAATGAACAACACAACATTATTTTCATGTTAGAGAATACAATGGTTTGAATGAACAACACAACATTATTTTCATGTTAGAGAATACTGTGATTTGAATGAACAACACAACAATATTTTCATGCTAGAGAATACAGTGATTTGAATGAACAACACAACATTATTTTCATGTTAGAGAATACAGTAGTTTGAATGAACAACACAACATTATTTTCATGCTAGAGAATACAATGGTTTGAATGAACAACACAACATTATTTTCATGTTAGAGAATACAGTGATTTGAATGAACAACACATTATTTTCATGTTAGAGAATACAATGATTTGAATGAACAACACAAAATTATTTTCATGTTAGAGAATACAGTAGTTTGAATGAACAAAACAACATTATTTTCATGCTAGAGAATACAATGGTTTGAATGAACAACACAACATTATTTTCATGTTAGAGAATACAGTAGTTTGAATTAACAACACAACATTATTTTCATGTTAGAGAATACAGTGATTTGAATGAACAACACAACAATATTTTCATGTTAGAGAATACGGTGATTTGAATGAACAACACAACAATATTTTTATGTTAGAGAATACAGTGATTTGAATGAACAACACAACAATATTTTCATGTTAGAGAATACAGTGGTTTGAATGAACAACACAACATTATTTTCATGCTAGAGAATACAATGGTTTGAATGAACAACACAACATTATTTTCATGTTAGAGAATACAATGGTTTGAATGAACAACACAACATTATTTTTATGTTAGAGAATACAGTAGTTTGAATTAACAACACAACATTATTTTCATAATAGAGAATACAGGGGCTTGAATGAACAACACAACATTATTTTCATGTTAGAGAATACAGTGATTTGAATGAACAACACAACAATATTTTCATGTTAGAGAATACAGTGGTTTGAATGAACAACACAACATTATTTTCATGTTAGAGAATACAGTGATTTGAATGAACAACACAACAATATTTTCATGTTAGAGAATACAGTGGTTTGAATGAACAACACAACAATATTTTCATGTTAGAGAATACAGTGGTTTGAATGAACAACACAACATTATTTTCATGATAGAGAATACAGTGATTTGAATGAACAACACAACATTACTTTCATGTTAGAGAATACAGTGATTTGAATGAACAACACAACATTATTTTCATGTTAGAGAATACAGTAGTTTGAATTAACAACACAACATTATTTTCATGTTAGAGAATACAGTGATTTGAATGAACAACACAACATTATTTTCATGTTAGAGAATACAGTGATTTGAATGAACAACACAACAATATTTTCATGTTAGAGAATACAGTGATTTGAATGAACAACACAACATTATTTTCATGTTAGAGAATACAGTGATTTGAATGAACAACACAACATTATTTTCATGTTAGAGAATACAGTGATTTGAATGAACAACACAACATTATTTTCATGCTAGAGAATACAATGGTTTGAATGAACAACACAACATTATTTTCATGTTAGAGAATACAGTGATTTGAATGAACAACACAACATTATTTTCATGCTAGAGAATACAATGGTTTGAATGAACAACACAACATCATTTTCATGTTAGAGAATACAGTAGTTTGAATTAAAAACACAACATTATTTTCATGTTAGAGAATACAGTGATTTGAATGAGCAACACAACATTATTTTCATGCTAGAGAATACAATGGTTTGAATGAACAACACAACATTATTTTCATGTTAGGGAATACAGTGATTTGAATGAACAACACAACATTATTTTCATGTTAGAGAATACAGTGGTTTGAATGAACAACACAACATTATTTTCATGTTAGAGAATACAATGGTTTGAATGAACAACACAACATTATTTTCATGTTAGAGAATACAGTGATTTGAATGAACAACACAACATTATTTTCATGCTAGAGAATATAATGGTTTGAATGAACAACACAACATTATTTTCATGTTAGAGAATACTGTAGTTTGAATTAACAACACAACATTTTTTTCATGTTAGAGAATACAGTGGTTTGAATGAACAACACAACAATATTTTCATGTTAGAGAATACAGTGATTTGAATGAACAACACAACAATATTTTCATGCTAGAGAATACAGTGATTTGAATGAACAACACAACATTATTTTCATGTTAGAGAATACAGTGATTTGAATGAACAACACAACAATATTTTCATATTAGAGAATACAGTGGTTTGAATGAACAACACAACAATATTTTCATGTCAGAGAATACAGTGATTTGAATGAACAACACAACATTATTTTCATGTTAGAGAATACAGTGATTTGAATGAACAACACAACAATATTTTCATGTTAGAGAATACAGTGGTTTGAATGAACAACACAACAATATTTTCATGTTAGAGAATACAGTGGTTTGAATGAACAACACAAGATTTTCTTCCATGTTAGAGAAAGCAGTGGTTTGAATGAACAACACAACAATATTTTCGTATTAGAGAATACAGTGGTTTGAATGAACAACGCAATATTTTCATGTTAGACAATACAGTGGTTTGAATGCATATCACCAAAATAGTTTTATGTTAGAAAATACAGTAGTTTGAATCCTCAACACCACAATATTTTCATGTTATAAAATACAGTAGTTTCAAACCACAATACCACAATATTTTCATGTTAGAGAATACAGTAGTTTCAAACCACAATACCACAATATTTTCATGTTAGAAAATACAGTAGTTTCAAACCACAATACCACAATATTTTCATGTTAGAGAATACAGTAGTTTGAATCCACAACAGCTCAATATTTTCATGTTAGAAAATACAGTAGTTTCAAACCACAACACCACAATATTTTCATGTTAGAAAATACAGTAGTTTGAATCCACAACACCACAATATTTTCATGTTAGAAAATACAGTAGTTTCAAACCACAACACCACAACAATGTTCATGTTAGAGAATACAGTAGTTTTAAACCACAATACCACAATATTTTCAGAGGCAATTAATTGTGGTTTATAACTGCATATCACAAAAACAAAGCAGAACTATTTTTGTGACATTAAATTTGAGTAAATCTTTAATTAAAAAATGTTTTCAGCAAACACAGACAAAAGTGAAATGTGTTCGCATCTAAAGACAAGCAAAATAAAGTGTCCAGCACAAAGAAACTGCTAATAACATCAAATTGCTGATGGTGGCAAAGGGATATTAAGATCAATCCTTAGACAAAACGCTAACCGTAGTACTTCTTGAAATATAAGAAATTCCTCTAACACAGATTTATGCAAAACATAGTGCTTATAAAATGGTGACCACTAATAACTAACCATGGTTCCTGGTTTGTCATTGGCTTTTGTATACAATGTGATATTATTTATCACAAAAGTGAAAGTGAATTAAAGCTTTGTGAAAATTAGGTAACTTGCTAATTTCACTAAGATGTTATACTGGCCAATATTTTGTGATTTACAGTAAATAAATGCAAACTAGCTGGTTGCGAAATCCCGTAGGTAAACATTATCATATCTCTGTACAAATTTATTGATCAAGTTTTGCTGTAATTGGATACGTTTTTAAACTAACCTTGACTCTGGCCAATTGAGCTGTGAACAGCAAAATTAATATATATAATGCAAATGTATGCTTTGAATATTTGCCTGGGTACATTTTTTACTTTTATGTTTAATATTTACAGAATATTTAGACTTGGCTTTTATTGATCAAGTTTTGCTGTAATTGAATACGTTTTTAAACTAACCTTGACTCTGGCCAATTGAGCTGTGAACAGCAAAATTAATATATATATATATAATGCAAATTTATGCTTTTAATATTTGCCTGGGTACATTTTTTACTTTTATGTTTAATATTTACAGAATATTTAGACTTGGCTTTTTAGGACGCTTATATTATACTTAATTTATGTGCCTAATGAATTATGAGAACAGACGCTACTGTAGCGGTGTTGCCGGTGGTGGTGTTGTGAGATTGTACCTTCTTACAAGGTGTCTACTTTATTTGGCTATCGTTTTCTAGAGGGTGATCGCCCTCGGTATTGTTTACCGGATCGAGTAAATATTAAAATAAAGTGTGAAACTTAAAGATGGAATAAATAGAGATCTGAACAGATATATAGAAGAAAATGACACGAGCCCCTGTACATGAATAAGCAAAAATTCAATCAATTACATAAACAACTGCGATAATACATTAAATTAGGAAGATACACTTCTTTTTTAAATAAATCATTCATCGAATTTCAGACACAAATATTTTGATATATATAGCCGATCTGTTTTAAATGATGGGATTGGTTCATCATAGAACTGAGTGAACACTCGAAGTCATTGCCTTGTAGAACTTCATAACCTGCTTATTTCCGATTCACTCCAACTTCACTGTGGCTGTTCTTCTCTGTCCTTTCGCTTTTTTCCTTCTCCAACTTCCCCACTGTCTCGCCTCTTTTCGTCCCTCAAACTCTGTGTGGGTAGGGGGATACGTAGATATTTGGATAAGCAGGTACATGGATGCGTCAGTGGAGCTCTTTCCCCTTACAAAATAAACAGAGAAGCGACCTAAATCTTCTGTCAGATATCCTACTAGGAATATATTTTTACTCCCCTCTCGTGATGTCAGATATCGTCCTATTGGAATTCAAACCTATATCAAAGGTTATACGGTCAAACTAAACATGGCAGACCATAAAAACATAGTTTCATAAGATTAATGTACTTCCTAACGGATATTTAATCAATGACTCACATTAACATCACACGAGACATAACAGTTCCGTTCTCGCCTCAATTGCACAAATGAATGATTGAAATTCATTATATGATTTAACTACGCTATTTTCAGTGAATATACACATTCAAGTCTGTATCATAAGTGAAATCATCTAAGATCGGTGAATTCACACGGATTCTCGTAACTCGTATCACCTAAAGTAATGCATGAAATTCTTAGATTCCTATAACAATCAAGACGACAAATTCAAACAATTCGTCAAACTTATATAAAGAAGATCATTGTACGAATTCAGAAAGACGAACTCAAACACAGTTCTACTCATATCAAGAGAACTGATCTACGGATTTAAGCAAATAAATTTATGCAAATATAAGCAAATTAATTCAAGAAAATCATTATATTCGCATCAACGTATTACATTAGATTGACGCAAATACCTTGTGCTTTCAAGCTTTCTTCGCTTCTACTGCCAGAATTGTGTCCGTTGACTTTCCAGACATCCGGTCCCTTGGATAAATGTTTTACCAGAGAATTTAATCTAAATTCAGTCTCTGATCTTTTATATTTTCACTCTTGCAGAAAAAAATACAGACTGACTAGACTTTTTGATGAGGGCAATTTCAAAGACCAAGAAATTTCGTGTGGGAACCACGCCTTTTATTTAGCGTAACCAGTCAGGATTAAATATATCTGCCGCCTTTCATAGCTAGGCGCTAAAATTACGGTCAGCCTGACCTCCGGATTTCCAAAGAACTGAGTCTGGTCAAATTCAGATCTGAAATTTTTTATACAAAGATCGAAGTTAATCTCTTCCTTCCAGTTTGTCTGACGGTTAAATAAACGAAGGCTTAGTTAAGAATCACTTCCTCTCCTGACACAGACATTATAAATCAGTGCAGTATGGTAATTTAACAAGCACCTGTTTCAATAAATCTAGTTAATTGTTCTCTGACCCCAAGTTAATATGCCCTTCATAGATCGACAGAAATGTGCATCCTTACAGGTATTTTCTAGACACAGCAATGACTGCCATTATTACCCCTTATGTTTACTTACGGTTTCAAACTGATTTTCTAAAGAAAATAAAGCAATATATAATTTGTGTGTGAGCACATGTATGTATATATATATATATATATATATATATATATATATATATATATATATATATATATATACACACACACACACACACACACACACACACATACATTCTTGTAAAACTTACAAAACGGGGACATATGATTTTTACCATCAAAACGGGGACATTTTTATTTTAACAAATTATGAGTGATAAAGATTTATTTTAATATTCATTTGATACATGTATGTCATGTCTAATTGATTTGTGGTTGATTTCCAAGAAACACTGTATGAGAATCTTCACCATCAGATTGGGGACACACACATATACTGTGCTAGAAATTATACAATCAAATAGGGGACATTCGATAAGTATGTATTTTGATTCCAAATAAGGATCAATTCAATCTAAATAATGCAGTAATCTCACCTGATACACATAGTTCCCATCCATATTAATAAACTAAATTAAAATTATCTTGTTGAATCTTTATATAATGTTTGTTTTATATATAAGTAAAAATGGTGTCCAGGAGTTTGAAGAAGTTGAAAATACAGAGAACGATCCCTTTTTCTAAAATGAAATAATCAAAGATCTGCATGATAATCTTCAGTTAAAATAATTTTATTGGCAAGACTAGGGTTTAGAATTTAAAATGTCCCACACAATAACATATTTTTAACTTTGGTGTACAAAAATTTGCCACTTTTTTGCAATTCTTTTCATTAATCAGCCAATGTATGATACGATCTCTTCAATATGAAACACAGCAAAAGTTTATTTTGTATGATGGCATGGTTTAGTTTTAGTGAGCTCAATTCAGAGCCGCATTAAGTGTCCCTGTCGCCAAATAGTCCCTATTAAAATCTAATTGTGTGGATTGATTGTGTGACGACATGTGCAGTATTCTTGATAGAGACTGGTAAATCTTTCAGTTGAATGATCGAGAAGCGACTGCCCCGTTATCTGGAGACGCCTTTTATTCTTACTATGATGGTAAATATGGTGTCGAGTTACAGGCGAAATGAGGCTTAAAATCATGTTTTGACTGACAAAAGGGTAGCGTAGGAAAAATAATTCCCGGTATGTGGTGTTTGAGTTGTGATTTGTATTGTATGGCAGTTAAGTACGGGCGCTACGTTACGGAAATGTATTAAAGAAAAATAATGCATTTATGAGGCAGGCAATTGTGGAGTTGTGATGTAAATGTGTTGTTATGATATTGGTGGCCATGCATTAATTAGAGGAAAATTATTAGTTTGTTTCATTCGTTCACTAAAGATACCTCTTGTATGTAACATTATTGATGTTCTGCTTTTCGCTTTGGGAAGTAAGTTGTAAATATAATGTTGCGTATTTGTGGTCATTGATTGATTAGCGAAAATTGACGACTGTTATCATCGGGTCCTTAGAAAAAGGGGAAAACAAGGGACTTACGGCCAGAAAGAAATGAAACTCGCAAGAATAAGAACGGCAGATCGAAGTAACAAAGAAGAGAGAGAGAGAATATAAAAAGGTACTGACTAAACGAGAACAGATTGTGAAATATTGGATAATTTACCTCTGAGCCAAACAAAATTTATCTGATTTTTTCCTTTCGCATTATTTATACTTCAGCCAGTATGCACATTTATTATACATTGAGAAACACTAAATTTGAGTATAAAAACTTGTATTTTCAGCGTCGTGACTGGTGCCATGTACAAGCACTTACAAAAGTTATTTTTATCTCCTATTGGCTCAAGCTGAACTTGTCGGATTTACCTCTAATGCGGTTAATTATAGGAAAGAAACAGTAGTATGTGTTGGTTACCATGTAGACTGTTCGTTATTATACCTCTAACCACATCTGAATGAACTAAAACCAATGTTGATATTTTCCAATGTTTTCTTATCCAAATGTGCATGGCTCAAAGTTAAATATGAGAAAAATATACAAGCTCAGATGAATTGCTAGAATCTCTTGTCCATCGTAAAAACCGTGCATAATATCTGCATGAAACCTTTTATTCAGTTTTGTTGGTTCCCGATCTAATTTTAGCGAAATGTGTTATGAACGTTGGACTACCCATTAACAAACATGTATATCGATATTGCTCTCTGTTAAAATATAAAATATATCATATATATTTGTCTATGTTTATATAAATGATTTAAATCTTGTTAGCTTTTCTTGATGCCATCTTCGGTCAGTAATTCGGAAGCAAAGTGCGCAGTCAAACAGCACAACAGGGGACGCAGTTTTCCGACTGATACACACGAGATTTTGTGTGTGTGTGTGTGTACATTAGTGTGAATACACACCAACAAATCGAGGACACACCTCGAAACGGGAACGTCCCCGTTTTGTAATGTCGGCTTAAATGGAATGCCGAGGCCTTATTTAATGATACAAACCTTAAAATAAGCGTATCTGAGCATGTCCCCGTTTTGTTGGTATTTTTTCATATCATGCTGTACACAACAATACACACGTTCCACTCGACTCAAAACCTCGTGGTCATACCAAAGACTTATAAAAATGGTACTAAAAGCTGCCTCGCTTGACGCTCAGGATTAAGAGGTTAGTGTTAGGACTGATCGGCCTGGTGTCAGGATAATGTGACTGGGTTGGGCATCATTCTACATGTCTGCGGCATGATGCCCCAGTGCTAGACATCACTATAAACTGTCACACTGCAGACATCGTAGTAATATGACTGAAAATTGTTAAAGCTACGTTAAAAACCCAAATATATATATATATATATATATATATATATATATATATATATATATATATATATATATATATATATCACACACACACGTACGTACGTACATACATACATACATGCTACTCAGGTTTTCAAGCATGTGATTGGCTAAGCTTGTGGGCGCTGTAGAGGCTTAATTTTTAATAGATTTCTGTGATGAAACTTTTTATAGATCAATTTCAGATAGTATTTTTAGCTGGCCAGCCTATCCCAGAGCCGCATCCGGTACGGTCATGCGCATTTGACGTAGGGCAACTGGAATCGGTTCACAATTAATACTTCCAGTTCAGTACCCGTAGTTCTAGTCTATTTTTATAACATTTTTTTCCTCTCTCATTTTGGTGGTGATAGAAGAGTTTTATTGATGCTTTTTTGGTAGGGATTTGAAGGCAATTGTTTATTCTTGAGAATATAAGCCCAGGTTGTTGTTGTCTGTATGTATTTCGGCGACAGTGCACAGTGAGTAATAAGGCCTTGGTGATGATCCGGAAGTGAAATCTGTGTTCTGTTTACATGTTGCTCTGTTGACAGTCCAGCATCTAAAAATAGAGCAGGTCAACCTTTGACGAGAACTTCACCGTGAAGTCATCTTTGAAGGTATTTTAGATTAACATATAATTTGTATTGATTGTCACACAGTGGAAAGGTCAGTACTGAGAAACAAATGTAGAGAACATATAGTAAAAGTAATTGTGTTTTATGTCCAACTGGAGTGACCTACACTTCTTAATGAATAGAACATGTCATTTTAGATCGCCGCAGATAGTAAACAACAGTATGCCAGCCCACAAGTATAAGACTTGAACTGTACATTTTCATCAAGTATTTTTTAATAATAAATGAGGATCTATTGCTTTGTTACTGCATTGTGACTGTCATCTTAACTTCGCCCCCCCCCCCGCCTTATGACTGCATGGTAATGAATAATCCGAAAATAAACAAGTTCACTTGTCTAATTAGCAGCAAAATTGTCAGTATGTACACATGATCTCTCTTCTGTTGAAAGCCTGTCACACTAATCGAAAACCTCTCACACTAATGAGTATTTCTTGACACCAAGTCATACAGTAGGTTTATCACTATGTACACATGATTTATCTTCTGTTGAAAGCCTGTCACACTAATCGAAAACCTCTCACACTAATGAGCATTTCTTGACACCAAGTCATACAGTAGGTTTATCAATATGTACACATGATCTCTCTTCTATTGGAAGCCTGCCACTCTAATGAGCATTTCTTGACATCAAGTCATAAGGTAGATTTATCAGTATGTACACATGACCTCTCTTTTATTGAAAGCCTGTCACTCTAAGGAGCATTTCTTGACACCAAGTCATACAGTAGCTTTATCAATATGTACACATGATCTCTCTTCTATTGGAAGCCTGTCACTCTAATGAGCATTTCTTGACATCAAGTCATAAGGTAGATTTATCAGTATGTACACATGACCTCTCTTTTATTGAAAGCCTGTCACTCTAAGGAGCATTTCTTGACACCAAGTTATACAGTAGGTTTATCAATATGTACACATGATCACTCTTATGTTGAAAGCCTGTCACACTAAGGAGCACTTCTTGACATCAGGTCATAAGTAGGTTTATCAATATCTACACATGACTCTCTTCTATTGAAAGCCTGTCACTCTAATGAGCATTTCTTGACATCAAGTCATACAGTAGATTTATCAGTATGTACACATGACCTCTCTTTTATTGAAATCCTGTTATTCTAATGAGCATTTCTTGACATCAAGTCATACAGTAGGTTTATCAATATGTACACATGATCTCTCTTATATTGATAGCCTGTCACTCTAATGAGCATTTCTTGACATCAAGTCATACAGTAGGTTTATCAATATGTACACATGACCTCTCTTTTATTGAAAGCCTGTTATTCTAATGATCATTTCTTGACATCAAGTCACACAGTAGATTTATCAATATGTACACATGACCTCTCTTTTATTAAAAGCCTATCACTCTAATGAGCACTTCTTGACATTAAGTCATACAGTAGGTTTATCAATATGTACACATGATCTCTCTTCTATTGAAAACCTGTCACACTAATTGAAAGCTCTTGACATCAAGTCATACAGTAGGTTTATCAATATGTACACATGATCTCTCTTCTATTGAAAACCTGTCACACTAATTGAAAGCTCTTGACATCAAGTCATACAGTAGGTTTATCAATATGTACACATGATCTCTTTTCTATTGAAAACCTGTCCCACTAATTGAAAGCATGTCACACTAATGAGCACTTCTTGACATCAAGTTATACAGTAGGTTTATCAATATGTACAATTGATCTATCTTCTGTTGAAAGCCTGTCACTCTAATGAGCATTTCTTGACATCAAGTCATAAAGCAGATTTATCAGTATGTACAAATGATCTCTCTTTTATTGAAAGCCTAATAAAAAGGTAACTTTTACTAATATGGCTGTCAGATACACCTTAATTTTAAAATATCATAGTATCATACATTTCTCATCGGAAATTTAAGTCAGTCATTAGTTGTAATGAGCACTTTGTAACATGAAGACGAATTAAATGTTACTGAAACCATTGAGATTTGGATGATTCTTAGGTTTTTTATAAACATGAAATAAAACCAGTGAAGAAATTCAAACATTCATTTTTATGATTTTCTGAATTGATAATTGCAAGTTCTTATTGAGAATTACTGAATAATCCTTTGCATTCAGTTTATTTCTTTGGTAGTGTGTCTAATAGTTATAAAAATTACCTCTTTAAATACAGTTTGTTTCAGGGAAATAACTTCTTGCCACTTTAAGTAGGTTACTGCTACCTACTTCTTTGTCAAACTGAACTTAAGATATACTGACTACCACCAAATTATGTATGGACCATCACAAAGGAAAAGTAAAAGAAAATGCACTAAACGATTAATTGCATTCGTCACAATTGGTGCTATCTGAGTGCCATAATCTATGAACCTGTGATCAAACCTGGGACCTCATTGGTGCAAAGACATCAACTGTATCATCCAAACCTTTTAAAATTGGACACCTGCCCCAAGTTTCAACTATCATATGTGGCCTTGACAATTTGGGAACTAAATATAGATGCTTGCTTATAAATCAGATCTAACAGCATTTATTTAGACCAGCTGAGGTGTTCTTTATATAGAGTGGAATCAGGGCCGGCGCCAGACCCAGCCATACTATCTGGCACCCTAGGCAAGGTTAGATTCTGGCGCCCCCCCCCCCCCGGAAAATATCAATTTCAAAATTTATAAACAATACTTTTTTAAAAATGCGCCCCCTGAAATCAGTGCCCTAGGCAGCTGCCTAGTTTGCCTATATGGTAGCGCCAGCCCTGAGTGGAATGCTAAGATATGTTTCATTCTATGGGTACATCTGTGTTTTTGTAATTCTCCAGTATAATCGAACATTTACCATATTGTATAAAATTGGTCCTCAAGTGTAATCCTTGATCCTGAGAAGTATTTTCAATGTAGTGTTATGTTTATATAGTAATCCCTTGGTCCATAAGTATATTCCATGTAATGTCATGTCTATATAGTAATCCCTTGGTCCTCCAATATATTCCATGTAGTGTCATGTTTATTTAGTCATTCATTCGTCCTCCAATGTATTCCACATAGTGTCATATTTATATAGTCATCCCTTGATCATCTAGTAGATTCCATGTAGTGTCATGTTTATATAGTAATCCCTTGTTCCTCCAGTATCTTTTGAAATAGTGACTCATGTTTATATTGTAATCTATTGGTCCTCCTGTATATTCCATAAAGTGTCATATCTATATAGTCATCCCTTGGTCCTCCAGTATATTCCATGTAGTGTCATGTTTATATAGTAGTCCCTCGGTCATCCAGTATAGTCCATGTAGTGTCATGTTTTTATAGTAATCCCTTGGTCCTCCAGTATAGTCCATGTAGTGTCATGTTTATATAGTCATTCCTTAGTCCTCCAATGTATTCCACATAGTGTCATGTTCATATAGTCACCCCTTAGTCATCTAGTAGATTCCATGTAGTGTCATGTTTATATAGTAATCCCTTGGTCCTCCAGTATATTTTGCTGTAGTGACTGTCATGTTTATATTGTAATCTCTTGGTCCTCCTGTATATTCCACATAGTGTCATGTTTATATAGTAATCCCTTGGTCATCTAGTAGATTCCATGTAGTGTCATGCATATATAGTAATCCCTTGGTTATCTTGTATATTCCATATACTGTCATGTCTATATAGTCATCGCTTGGTCCTCCAGTATACTCCATGTAGTGTCATGTTTATATAGTAATCCCTTGGTCTTCCAGTATATTCCATGTAGTGTCATGTTTATATAGTAATCCCTTGGTCCTCCACTATATTCCATGTATTGTCCTGTTTGTATAGTAATCCCTTGGTCCTCCAGTATATTCCATGTAGTGTCATGTTTATATAGTAATCCCTTGGTCCTCCAGTATATTCCATGTAGTATCATGTTTATATAGTCCTGTCAGAAATAAAATGTGCTTCTAATATTTAATAAATATAAAGTAATTTCTGGGCACCCTTTTAAATACCTTTTGAATTAAGCTAGAATACAGTGTACTCTAAATGTGGCTTCTAACACATAAATATTCTTTTATAAGAAGAGTTCATGTTTAGCATTCCCATTGCATGGAGAACTTCACTTTGACAATAATAGTATGTTTATTTATTATCACAGTGAATGGATCAACAGAGCTACAATATTATTGTGTTGGCAGTATTTATATTGGAAGGCAGAAGGTACACACACACTTAGCCCTTTCTAAAGATCAACTCTAGATGTGTGCAGGGTATGTATGCATGTAACCTATTTTTAAAATAAATTAATTGCTTTGTATCAGAGCCAAGTGTAGTGTTTGGTTTTGCTTCATTGAGAGTATCAACGAAAGTGAAATACAAGAGGGGACCCTATTAATCCTGCAGGGTAAATGGAGTGTTTACTTTTCTTTGGTATAGGTCATGGCGATTGAGATCTGGTTAAATATAGGCTTAACTCAAAAACATTCACTTCAACAAAGTATATTTATAACTTTACACCTTGGTACTGCAGTATAAACAGGAATTTAGTTTTGACCTCAAAAACCATGTTATTAACAAGATACACAATTATTACTGTCATGTCTGTCAAGTACTGTGCACACATTCTAACATATTCCATATATATGTTATAAGTATCATACATATATATATATATATGTTATTAGTATCATACATGTATATATATATATGTTATTAGTATCATACATGTATATATATATGTTATTAGTATCATACATGTATATATATGTTATAAGTATCATACATGTATATATGTTATTAGTATCATACATGTATATATGTTATAAGTATCATACATGTATATATATGTTATTAGTATCATACATGTATATGTATGTTATAAGTATCATACATGTATATATATGTTATTAGTATCATACATGTATATATGTGTTATAAGTATCATACATGTATATATATGTTATTAGTATCATACATGTATATATATGTTATTAGTATCATACATGTATGTATATGTTATTAGTATCATACATGTATATATATGTTATTAGTATCATACATGTATATATGTTATTAGTATCATACATGTATATATATGTTATTAGTATCATACATATATATATATATATATATATATATATATATATATATATATATATATATATATATATATATATATATATATATATATATGTTATTAGTATCATACATGTATATAATGAGAAGCTCATCCTCGTAAGTCAAAGTCGTTGATCCACTTCACTCCACATAAATGTAGAGTGAAGCAGATCAATGACCCTGGACTAGAGAAGATAAGATAAAGTTCATTCATGCACATTTTCTTACAATAATTTGTTTGCAGGGAATAGGTGAGATGGTGCCCATTCTACAACCTCTGTTGAGCCTTGCATTCTTAACACACCTTTATCTACTTCCCTCTTTTGGAAGGCATATTCCACCTCTGTGTCTTTAATATCACAACTCCTAGATGCACAATGAAGGACTCAAGATACATGTACTAATTCAGCTCCATAAACCTTAGAACAGAAACATCCTGATATTAAAAATTCAATAACTTTAATATTATGAATGCTCATGATCAAACCCATAGTTATCAGTATAGACACATCCTTGATGACAACCTCTGTGCAGATAAAACCATAGGAGCCCTGGCATTTTCTGGATCTACATGTCTTTGAAATATGTGTTTTCAGTTTCTGCACCGAAGACTAGGATAAGCTCTTAAGCTTCATGAGACATTAACTGAAATAGATTACTGATGTTCTATGCCATTATTTGGTGGAGTTACAGTCTCTGATTTTCAGTCCTGCCCTCTATGGTTTCCACATAGTAACTCCCTTCATTATTGTTGGACTTCAACCAGATTTATAGGCAGCTTGCTACTGATGAGGCCCTGGTTGAGATGACTGAAGCTTACTTTCTATTGATGAGGCCTTGGTTGAAATGAATTCAGCTTACTTGCTATTGATTATGCCCTGGCAGAGATGAATGAAGCTTACTTGCTATTGATGAGGCTCTGGCTGAGATGAAAGATACTTATTTGCTATTCATGAGGCCCTGGCTGAGATGAATGAAGCTTACTTGTTATTTATGAGGCCTTAGCAGAGATGAATGTAGCTTACTTGCTATTGATGAGGCCCTGACTGAGATGAATTAGCTTACTTGCTATTGATGAGGCCTTGGCTGAGATGAATGTAGCTTACTTGCTATTGATGAGGCCTTGGCTGAGATGAATGTAGCTTACTTGCTATTGATGAGGCCCTGACTGAGATGAATTAGCTTACTTGCTATAGATGAGGCCTTGGCTGAAATGAATGAAGCTAATAATTGATGAGGCCTTGGCTGAGATGAATGTAGCTTGTTTGCTATTGATGAGGCCTTGGCTGAGATGAATGTAGCTTACTTGCTATTGATGAGGCCCTGACTGAGATGAATTAGCTTACTTGCTATTGATGAGGCCTTGGATGAGATAAATCAAGCTAATAATTGATGAGGCCTTGGCTGAGATGAATGTAGCTTGTTTGCTATTGTGAGGCCTTGGCTGACATGAATGTAGCTTACTTGCTATTGATGAGGCCTTGGTTGAGATGAATGTAGCTTACTTGCTATTGATGAGGCTCTGGCTGAGATGAATTAAGCTTATTTGCTATTGATGAGGCTCTGACTGAGATGAATTAAGCTTATTTGCTACTGATGAAGCATTGGCTGAAATGAATGTAGCTTACTTGATATGATTGTCAGCATTCTGCATTGCTTATCAGTATTATGGTTTTGGATCATCAGACCCACCCATTTTCATTTCTGCACCATGACTCCCTTGATTATGTTTGGATTTCAGCCAAATTTATTGGCAGCTTGATGTTGATTGGGCCTTGGCTTAGATGGATTGTCAGCATTCTCTATAATTATTATGGGGAGTTACAGGTCATGATTGCCAGCTTCCATGCAGAAAAACACCATATGAGTGAGCCATGGTATTTTCTGGATCCATAATTGTATTTTTTAATGATTTCTTTTCAGTTCTGCACCAAAGAATAATGAATTCAGTAATGAGTATTTGAAACTCAAGTCTATAAAATGGACTGAAATTCAAATGCCCCCCCCCCACCTCCCAAAATGACATCCCTGCTGAAATTCCATCAGTAAAGCATTGCCTGTTTTTTCACTCACAATTAGGATAAGCTCTCAAAAGATTTATTTTACTAAAATCTTCCATAGCCTATGTAGGATCCATATGAGCTCTCTTTGACAATGAAGAAGAATAACATGAAGTCAAGCTAAATTGGAGACAATCAAAGACATGCAGATGTATATGTATAAACAATTATAAAGGTCAGTCTTAATTAAAGGTCAAAGGTTAATAACAAAGATCAGTCTACATTAAAGAAATCTATTATGACTAGTTAATGAAGAATTACCATGCCTTTGTTTACATGAATTCAGTCTTTATCAGAGATACATTGACTCCAAATTCCATACTGGCATACATATTTCCTGTCAACTTCATTACTTCCATTCATTTACCATATATACTAAGATGAGTCCAACTTCAAACTGCACAGACCCAGACCTGCCATCACCATCACATCATGTGCCAGCAGATCTGGGAGAAATCAGTAGAACAAACAAAATAACCCTGACCTGCTGACACATTAAGCTGCAGAAGATTAATATCTTTGTTGTTTGCAGTTTGACTCAACTTATAAGTGAGTAAATATGATTATTGCCTTGTGACAACAGAATCACAACATAATGTACAGGTTACAGATTTCTGTGGGGTGGGTCTAAATACCAATTTTAAGGACATTCATCTTCTAGTCCTGAACCTAGTTTTCAAAATTTTGCCATTGTTTTGTAGACACCAATTTAGTTTTAAAAATTTGTCATAGTTTTCTAGACAAAAGACTTGCAATTTTTGCAGAAATGTAGCCCCAATCTTTTAATTTAACAATTTACAGAAAGCTGTAACATGTGCACATCTTCAAGCATACTGTATATACTCTTATAAATCTAATATAACTGTAAACAACAAAGATCCTGATCTGCCATAGCATCATGCATCTGCAGATCAGGTTCCATGTTCTATTGATTACACCTAACAAACTGCATAGACCCAGATCTGCTGCTGCATTATGCAATGGCAGATCTGGGTTTGTGCAGTTTGCTGTTGGATGAGACTTATAAATGAGTATAGATGGTACGGCACTTGTCCAAGTTCAAACTTTTTATTGTAATAGATAAAGATATTTGATATTTAATTTATGATCATCATGTACCATGTTGGTTTGAGATGATCTTTTGTATAGTGTTGTTCTTTCCTAGTCTGATTTCCTTGTCTTAGTTGTTAAGCCTCTGGCCAGATGACAGTTGCTTTGATCCAGGGGTTTCATTCAGAATAAACCAGTAGACGAAGTTGAACCAAATTAGCAGAAGGGAAGAGGGAATCAAAGCCTTCCTCTGGTGGTCCAGGAGCAACCATCCCCCCAGTATTAAGCTGAAATAGTGATTAATTGAGATTATTTGGCATTATAGAATTTTACATAAAATTCATATTGATGATATCGATTGAGATTGTTTGGCATTATAGAATTTTACATAAAATTCATATGATGATATCGATTGAGATTGTTTGGTATTATAGAATTTTACATAAAATTCATGTTGATGATATCGATTGAGATTGTTTGGCATTATAGAATTTTACATAAAATTCATATTGATGATATCGATTGAGATTGTTTGGTATTATAGAATTTTACATAAAATTCATATTGATGATATCGATTGAGATTGTTTGGCATTATAGAATTTTACATAAAATTCATATGATGATATTGATTGAGATAGTTTGGCATTATAGAATTTTAGATAAAATTCATATTGATGATATCGATTGAGATTGTTTGGCATTATAGAATTTTCCATAAAATTCATATTGATGATATCGATTGAGATTGTTTGGCATTATAGAATTTTACATAAAATTCATATGATGATATCGATTGAGATTGTTTGGCATTATAGAATTTTACATAAAATTCATATTGATGAAATCGATTGAGATTGTTTGGCATTATAGAATTTCACATAAAATTCATATTGATGATATCGATTGAGATTGTTTGCATTATAGAATTTTACATAAAATTCATATTGATGATATCGATTGATATTGTTCAGCATTATAGAATTTTACATAAAATTCATATTGATGATATCGATTGAGATAGTTTGGCATTATAGAATTTTACATAAAATTCATATTGATGAAATCGATTGAGATTGTTCAGCATTATAGAATTTTACATAAAATTCATATTGATGATATCGATTGAGATAGTTTGGCATTATAGAATTTTACATAAAATTCATATTGATGAAATCGATTGAGATTGTTTGGCATTATAGAATTTTACATAAAATTCATATTGATGATATCGATTGAGATTGTTTGGCATTATAGAATTTTACATAAAATTCATATTGATGATATCGATTGAGATTGTTTGGTATTATAGAATTTTACATAAAATTCATATTGATGATATCGATTGAGATTGTTTGGCATTATAGAATTTTGCATAAAATTCATATGATGATATTGATTGAGATAGTTTGGCATTATAGAATTTTACATAAAATTCATATTGATGATATCGATTGAGATTGTTTGCATTATAGAATTTTACATAAAATTCATATTGATGATATCGATTGATATTGTTTGGCATTATAGAATTTTACATAAAATTCATATTGATGAAATCGATTGAGATTGTTTGGCATTATAGAATTTCACATAAAATTCATATTGATGAAATCGATTGAGATTGTTTGGCATTATAGAATTTTACATAAAATTCATATTGATGATATCGATTGAGATTGTTTGGCATTATAGAATTTTACATAAAATTCATATTGATGATATCGATTGAGATAGTTTGGCATTATAGAATTTTACATAAAATTCATATTGATGAAATCGATTGAGATTGTTCAGCATTATAGAATTTTACATAAAATTCATATTGATGATATCGATTGAGATAGTTTGGCATTATAGAATTTTACATAAAATTCATATTGATGAAATCGATTGAGATTGTTTGGCATTATAGAATTTTACATAAAATTCATATTGATGAAATCGATTGAGATTGTTTGGCATTATAGAATTTTACATAAAATTCATATTGATGATATCGATTGAGATTGTTTGGCATTATAGAATTTTACATAAAATTCATATTGATGATATCGATTGAGATTGTTTGGCATTATAGAATTTTACATAAAATTCATATTGATGATATCGATTGAGATTGTTTGACATTATAGAATTTTACATGAAGTTCATATTGATGAAATCGATTGAGATTGTTCAGCATTATAGAATTTTACATAAAATTCATATTGATTTTGTGTGATTTGGCTTTTTTTAACGTAGCTTTAACAATTGTTCAGTCATATTGCTACAGTCTCTGCAGTGTGGCAGTTTATAGTGATGCATAGCACTGGGGCATCATGGCGCAGACATGTAGCATGATGTCCCTGGACCCCAGTCACATTATCCTCACACAAGACTGACCAGTCCTAACACTAACCTCTTGATGTTGAGCGCCAAGTGAGGCAGCTGTTAGTACCATTTTTGTAAGTCTTTGGTATGACTCAGCTGGGTATCAAACCCATGACCTCCCGCATCCGAGGTGGACACTCTAACCACTAGGCCACCAGAGCGGTAAATTCATATTGATGAAATTGATTAAGATTGTTCAGCATTATAGAATTTTACATAAAATTCATACTGATGAAATCGATATATATATATATATATATATATATATATATATATATATATATATATATATATAAAGATCTATCTATCTATCTATGTATCTATTAGGCAGTCTGTCCATCTGTCTGTCTATCTATCTGTCTAGGCTATCTATCTCGCTCTCTATCTATCTGCCTATCTATCTATCTATCTATTTATCTATCTATCTATCTATCCATCCATTCATCCATCTGTACATCTATCCATCCATCCATACATACATCCATACGTCCATACATACATACATATATGCATACATACATACATGTAGATACATATATACATACATATATAAATATATATAATTGGAGCAGATTTTTTATTGGCACATTTAACAATAACAATTCTGATTCCATGCTATTAGAAGTAAATGGGTACATTTTATACACCATTAAATGTACTTCAAATGATCCCTTATTGATTTTGATGCCTCCTAGTGGGAAAGTCCATTATTAGAATCAAATCTGTGTCTGAATTGGTTGAGCAGAAAATGTCACTATGTGATGCTGAACAATAGTGACTTCTACCTCTTAACACATTAAGCTCAGGAGGTTTTTGTCGTTTCTGCCTGAAATTCGAGTAGGAAACACATTTTGAAAGCTATTTCTGAATACATCTTAATTATATCGAATTCCAGGTGATTTTCCAATAACCTAATACCTAGTTGTGTTAGAAACATCATTTTTCATTGGCTATTTGGCTCGCATTTGAGCAGAAAGAAGGGTAAAAGTTGGAGTTCTTTTGTTTTTGTGCTTAATGGACCTATTATTCTTGTATCGAGACCACTCTTTATTCCAAATGCCCATCTTATCCTACTTTTTGCAAAGGTTCATCTGTCTGTTTGCAGTTCATACCAGTCTGCCTTAGATCTGACACCAAAAAGTCTCAAATCTGGACACAAAATCGGATTTCGACCAAGGACGAATTTTGGGTGGAAAAAAATTCGGGTTCAAAAAATGAGGTTTTTCTATCTGTATTTTGTAGTGCAACTAAAACTTCCAGATTATTTGGTATCATTATAGAGCTACATCTGTCTACCTTTCTATAATACCACCCACTTTAGTGTCTCTTACATGACCTTGACGCAGCAGACCTCAGCAGTAGGTTACTACCTTCTGCCACGTAAACTCGTCGCCAAGGGTTAATGAGTTAACTGGCATGAATACACTTCATAAATAGTTGTATGTGCTTGCAGTGACAGTCATACTGTAAGCTGTGTTATTATTTTCTTACATGTTTGAAATATCTTTCATCGTTTTTATATTGTTCAAACTAGAATTATGAACAAAATTATTGTACGTCACATCTTTATTAGTACTACACCTATGCAGAAATGAAGGTTACTGTGACCTACACTTCATATTTTACTGGCTTAGGTTAGGTTTTGAGATTTAGCTCATGCCCACATAGGGTTTTTCATGCTGTGCAAATACTATCCTATCTTAGTTCAAACCTGTTGAGGGGCTTCATCTTGAGGACTACTACTCCCTCAGTGCAGAATTTGGTTGTTTATGATCTACATGCTATGTTTCAGTGTCAGACTAAATTAAGTTAAATTTGTATTTGCTGTTCAGAATCAATGTATATATGTGTGCATTGCATGTATAGGGTTTAATGAAATATCAGCATAATATAGGTTCTGTTGTACCTATTAAATGGCATTACCAAAAATTTATATATAAAGAAATATTTTATTTTATTTTTGGATGATAAAATCTTCTAGGTAAAGGTAAACATGTAGTATAACAAGATACAAGATTGTTGGTACATATGCTTGAAGTTTGTAAAAGATCTGCTGTTTTTTTTTTAAAATGTACAGAAAATAAAAAGTACTTAAATTACGGGTCACATTTTGTCTTTCAAAACCAAATTCCTTAAAAAAGTCCAAGATTTTCTTTTGTAAATCATCGTAAAGTTTCTTAACAGAGTTCATATTGGAAAGCTTCTGTCTCACAGGATGAAATGGTCCTGTATCAAGTTGAGATAATGAATTCATGACGATGTGAACATGGCCCAGTATAGAAGTCAATCTAATTGGGGCCAGTGTCTTATCAGGATTTTCAAAATCATGTTTTTTCTTGCCTCCATTTAGGAATTTTTCTTTGCAGGGACAGCATAAAACTGTTGCAAAGTGTGACATAAAAGGCCCACTGAAAGACAGCATAAAACTATTGCAAAGTGTGACATAAAAGGCCCACTGAAAGATAGCATAAAACTATTGCAAAGTGTGACATAAAAGGCCCACTGAAAGACAGCATAAAACTATTGCAAAGTGTGACATAAAAGGCCCACTGAAAGACAGCATAAAACTGTTGCAAAGTGAGACATAAAAGGCCCACTGAAAGACAGCATAAAACTATTGCAAAGTGTGACATAAAAGGCCCACTGAAAGACAGCATAAAACTATTGCAAAGTGTGACATAAAAGGCCCACTGAAAGACAGCATAAAACTATTGCAAAGTGTGACATAAAAGGCCCACTGAAAGACAGCATAAAACTGTTGCAAAGTGAGACATAAAAGGCCCACTGAAAGACAGCATAAAACTATTGCAAAGTGTGACATAAAAGGCCCACTGAAAGACAGCATAAAACTATTGCAAAGTGAGACATAAAAGGCCCACTGAAAGACATACCCTACCATACCTTCCCAAGGTTCTGATGTGATCATAGCCCTATCTACACCTTGGCATATCGAACAGACATTTTTGTGTTTCAGGTCTGTGAATTTCATTGGATGTGGCACTGCATCCAATCAAAATTAAGTGGTTCAAATTTGAATACTATTTCTAAATGATTGAAGCAAGGGTAGTACACAACTTGAATGGACTGATAAATACTCAGTTTTATACTGCCAGTCTGTGTTTGCACAAATACCTTTCAATCAAATACACCTGTAATTGCTTCACTCTGGTACATACATGTAGTCATACTTTTGTTGTTAAACTTCCAAAGTATCCTTTTTAGGTCAATTGCCCCACGTTTTTGGCCAATGTACAATGCACCACACTATGGGTTAGTTGGCATTACACACTAAGGGAGGCAGCTTATGAAATCCAATAGATGTCGCTAGGACAAAGCACCAACATATGTTTGATCCACCAAAGTGTACAAATGGTTATCATATCTGAACCTTGGCTAGGAAAGATGATACCCTCCTGCCTTTCACAGTGCTATTGTGACTGCATGGATGGATGTCCTTTCTTAAGTAGCATTCGGTCTGATGAGATTTGAGATCTTGCTGACGGTAGGTGCACATTGCAGAGAAGGAAGAAGGCCCATCTTCTTCCTCATATCCTTGATCCAAATCAGATCTTTCTCTTCCCAGAATTGAAAAGCCCTAGGATCCCCAGTTGTTGACCTGACTTGGTCAGTGTCTATGAGGATTTATTCTAGTTTTGTTTCCATGGAAGGAAATACTCCAGCTGAGATATGAGATCATTCTTTGTGTCCCTTGGGTCTGAGAAGAAGAATGATTTTCAATCCCAAAAGATTATGGAACTTTTCTCTTCTGAGACTTATAGGTAATAGGATTTCTCTTGGTCAATCCAACTTAGTGTCAGTGAGGAGATGGAAGAAATACTTGTTACAGGTGAATTGTGCCCTTCCATTATGGAGAAGCAGCACACTCTCAAAGTCCTTAGCTAAGTGAAAGTGACAAGTATCTTGAGCCACCTGAAAGGATAGAGCAGCCATCTCAATCCATAAGTTCTGAAGAGGGCTACTCCATATGATCAGAGCTGGGCATTGGTCACCAGTTAGTGACTGGTCAATGGGCATTATTGACTAGTTACTGACCTGTGATCAGTTACCTGGTACCAGTGTTCAACACCAGTTACCAATCAGTGGAGTTCTTGGCAGTACAGAGACCAAGATTAGTTTGATACCCCCATCTCCATTCTACTGATCAATCCTGTTGGGAAAAGGGAGTCAGTATTTGTACATCTGGCAATGGAATGGGATATGACCAGTATCTTCTCCTCAAACTATATTATCTAGGAGGGATGAGACAGTGTTCTGGATGCTTCAAAGGTCTTTCTGGACCACAGTAAAAACCTCTTTAGCGCTGCTTCTTTGTTCTGACTGTTTTAAAGCTTTCGTGCCATGGAATGATATAATATAATACACGGAAGGGTTACCTTTATTTAGAAACAAGTCCTTGTTAAATCTGTGAAGTTTTGCTCCTTTGAAGGCAGAGATGCTGTATGGTGATTTAATTCCCTTTGCTGCATCTAGGGATCACAAAATCAGTACCTATTATTTGTTCCCTGTCCATCAAATGAAGCCTTTAATGAAGTTCTTCAACAGGAT